>SJXQ01009757.1:64801-97311 GCA_006408695.1 Aepyceros melampus
TCTCTTCTTTTCACAGCTATTTGTAAGACCTCCTCAGACAGTCATTTTGCCTTTTTGCATTTCTTTTCCATGGGGATGGTCTTGATCCCTGTCTCCTGTACAATGTCACGAACCTCATTCCATAGTTCATCAGGCACTCTATCTATCAGATCTAGACCCTTAAATCTATTTCTCACTTCCACTGTATAATCATAAGGGATTTGATTTAGGTCATACCTGAATGGTCTAGTGGTGTTGCCCACTTTCTTCAATTTAAGTCTGAATTTGGCAATCAGGAGTTCGTGATGTGAGCCACAGTCAGCTCCCAGTCTTGTCTTTGTTGACTGTATAGAGCTTCTCCATCTTTGGCTGCAAAGAATATAATCCATCTGATTTCAGTGTTGACCATTCAACATTACAGTAATCTAAGTCTATGCCCCAACCACTGATGTTAAAGAAGCTGATCATTTCTATAAAGACCTACCAGACCTTCTAGAACTAAAACCAAAAAAAAGATGTACTTTCATCATAGGGGATTGGAATGCAAAAGTAGGAAGTCAAGAAACACCTGGAGTAACAGGCAAGTTTGGCCTTGGAGTACAAAATGAAGTATGGCAAAAGCTAACAGAATTTTGCCAAGAGAACACAGTGGTCATAGCAAACACCCTCTTCCAACAGCACAAGAGATGACTCTACCTGTCGACATCACCAGATGGTCAATACTGAAATCAGATTGATTATACTTTTTGCAGGTGAAGATGGAGAAGCTCTATATAGTTAGCAAAAGCAAGACCTGGAGCTGATTGTGGCTCAGATCATGAGCTCCTTATTGAAAAATTTAGACTTAAATTGAAGAAAGTAGGGAAAACCACTACACCATTCAGGTATGACCTAAATCAAATTGCTTATGATTATACAGTGGAAGTGACAAATAGATTTAAGCAATTAGATCTGATAGATAGAATACCTGAAGAACTACGGACCGGAGGTTCATAACATTATACAGGAAGCAGTAACCAAAACCATCCCAAAGAAAAAGAGATGCAAAAAGGGAAAATGGTTGTCTGAGGAGGCCTTACAAATAGCTGAGAGAAGAGAGAGGTGAAAGGCAAGGGAGAAAAGGAAAGATATACCCAACTGAATGCAGAGTTCCAAAGAATAGCAAGGAGAGATAAGAAAGCCTCCTTAAGTGAACAATGCAGAGAAATAGAGGAAAAGAATAGAATGGGAAAGGCTAGAGATCGCTTCAAGAAAATTACAGATACCAAGGGAACATTTCATGCAAAGATGGGCACAATAAAGGAGATAAACAGTATGGACCTAACAGAAGCAGAAGAGATTGAGAAGAGGAGGCACAAATACAGAGAAGAACTATGCCAAAAAAATGGTAATGACCCAGGTAACCACAATGGTATGCTCGCTGACCTAGGGCCAGACATTCTGGAGTGTGAAGTCAAGTGAGCCTTAGGAACCATTACGATGAACAAAGCTAGTGGAGGTGATGGAATTCGAGCTGAACTATTTTGAATCCTAAAAGATGATGCTGTTAAAGTGCTGCACTCAGTAGATCAGCCCTGGTGGTCCAGTGGCTAAGACTCCAAGCTCCCAACACAGGGGGCCTTGGTTCGATCCCTGGTCAGGGAACTAGATTCCACATGCTGCAAGACTGAACATCCTGCAGCCAATAGTAAGATCTAGTGCAGCCAAATAAATACATAAATTGTTTTTTTAAAAATGTCAGCAAATTTGGAAAACTCAGCAGTGGCCACAGGACTGGAAAATGTCAGTCATCATTTCAATCCCAAAGAAGGGCAATATCAAAAAATGTTCAAGCTATCGCACAATTGCTTTCATTTCACATGCTAGCAAGGTAATGCTCAAAATACTTCAAGCTAGATTCCACAGTAGGTGAACCAAGAACTTCCCAATGTACCAACTGGATTTAGAAAAGGCAGAGGAACCAGAGATTAAACTGCCAACATCCACTGGATCATAGAAAAGCGAGGGAATTGCAGAAAAACATCTACTTCTGCTTCATTGACTACTAAAACCTTCATTGGCTTCTGCTAAAGACTTTGATTGTGTGGATCACAATAAACTGTGGGAAATTCTTAAAGGATGAGAATACCAGACCACCTTACCTCCTGAGAAAACTATATGCAAATCAAGAAGCAACAGTTAGAACTGAACTTGGAAAAACTACTTCAAAATTGGGAAAGCAGTATTGACAAGGCTGCATACTGTCACCCTGCTTATTTAATTTATATGCAGAGTGCATCATGTGAAACACTGGGCTGGATGAAGCACAAGCTGGAATCAAGATTGCTGGGAGAAATATCAACAACGTCAGATATGCAGATGACACCACCCTTATGGCAGAAAGTGAAGAGGAACTAAAGAACTTCCTGATGAAAGTCAAAGAGGAGAGTGAAGAGCTGGCTTAAAACTCAACATTCAAAAAACAAAGATCATGGCATCCAGTCCCATCACTTCATGGCAAATGGATGGAGAAACAATGGAAACAGTGACAGACTTTATTTTTTTGGGCTCCAAAATCACTGAGATGGTGACTCCAACCATGAAATTAAAGGATTCTTGCTCCTTAGAAAGTCACTCAGAGGAGGAGGCTGTAAGCTATACCTCCTTAGAAAGAAACTTGACAGCATAATATGAACAAATTGCTCCATTAAGCAGTTAAAAAAATTATCATTATGACATCACACAATATATTAGTTTTTATTGATATGAATCAAATGACCACATGTTTAGTGGCTTAAAACAACACTCAGTTGTCATCTCATAGTTTCTGTGGGTGAGAAGTCTGGTGTGCTTTAACTGTGTCCTCTGCTCACAGTGTCATAGACTTAAATCAATCAGTCGTGTCTGACTCTGCAACCCCATACAGTCCATGGAATTCTCCAGGACAGAATCCTGGAGTGGGTAGCCGTTCCTTTCTCCAGGGGATCTTCCCAGATCTTCTGCATTGCAGGTAGATTCTTTACCAGCAGAACCACCAGGATTGGGAAGGTCCCCTGAAGAAGGGAATGACTACCCACTCCTGGATTCTGGCCTGGAGAATTCCATGGACTAATCCATGGGGTTGCAATGAGTCAGCCATGACTGAACAACTTTCACTTTGTCCTTAGAAGAAAAACTATGACTAACCTAGACAGCATATTAAAAAGCAGACACATCACTTTGCTGACAAAGGATCATAGGGTCAAAGCTATGGTTTTTCCAGTAGTCATGTACAGATGTGAGATTTGGACCATAGACAAGGCTGAGCGCTGAAAAGCTGATGCTTTCAAACTCAAACTGTGGTACTAGAGAAGACTTTAGAGTCCCTTGAACAGGAAGTAGATCAAACTAGTCAGTCCTGAAGGAAATCAGCCCTGAATATAAATTGGAAGGACTGATGCTGAAGCTCCAATTCTTTGGCCACCTGATGCAAAGAGCCCACTCATTGGGAAAGACCCTGGTACTGGGAAAGACTGAGGGCAGGAGGAGAAGGGGAAGCAGAGGATGAGGTGGTTGGATGGCATCCCTCCAGGATACAGTGAAGGACAGGGAAGTCTGGCATGCTGCAGTCCATGGGGTCGAAGAGAGTCAGACACGACTAAGCAACAACAGCAGTTGTTTAGGTTGCTTCCCCTAATGAAACTTCTTACCTAGCTCCCCCTCTTGATATGTGGTAATGTGTTTAAATGGTTTGCATAATACCAGAACAGAGGATGGAGTTTGTAAGCTGTGCCTCCTTAGAGAGAAACTTGACAGCATAATATGAACAAACTGCTCCATTAAGCAGTTAAAAAAATTATCATTATGACATCACACAATGTATTAGCTTTTATTGATATGAATCAAATGCCCACACATTTAGTGGCTTAAAACAACACTCAGTTGTCATCTCATAGTTTCTGTGGGTGAGAAGTCTGGCGTGTTTTCCTGGGTCGGGAAGATCCCCTGGAGAAGGAAATGGCAATCCACTCCAGTACTATTGTCTGGAAAATCCCATGGACAGAGGAGCCTGGTAGGCTACAGCCCATGGGGTCGCAAAGAGTTGGACACGACTGAGCGACTTTACCTTTACCTAACTGCGTCCTCTGCTCACAGTGTCACAGACTTAAATCAAAATGTCATCTAGCTTGTCCTTATCTGGAGCTCAACTATGGGAAGGTCCAGTCTCAAGCTCCCTCAGGTTGTTGGCAAAGTTTATTTCCTTGTAGTTGTATAACTGAGATATCCACATTTTGGCTAGTAGGTGGCTGGGCACTGCATTTAGAAACTAGAAATGACTCACAAGTCCTTTGCAATTTGGACCATAAGCTGTTTAAACATGGCAGCCTACCTCTTTAAGGCCAGCAGCAGAATCTCTTTCATACTTCAAATTTCTGAGTTTTAAGATGAGCCCTGTCCCTTTTAAGGACTTCCCTGATAGCTTAGACGGTAAAGCATCTGCCTACAATGTGGGAGACCCAGGTTCAATCCTGGGTCAGGAAGATCCGCTGGAGAAGGAAATGGCAACCCACTCCAGTATTCATACCTGGAAAATCCCATGGACCGAGGAGCCTGGTGGGCTACAATCCATGGGGTCGCAAAGAGTCGGACATGACTGAGCAACTTCTGTGTGTCTGTGTCCCTTTTAAGAGCTTACATGATTAGGTCATGCCCATCCCATCTGGGATAATTTCCCTTCTGATTAATTCAAAAGCTAGAACCTTAACTACATCTGCAGAATCCCTTCATCTTTCTAATATGACATAGTCTAGTCTTGGAAATGAAATCCATCCTCCTCCAAGGTCCCATATACTCATGGCTGGGGATTATACAGGACCTATATTCTCGGGGCTGGGAACCTTAGGGACCATCTTAGAATTCTACCTGATCATGGGGGAACTTCTGGCTGGTGGGCATCCTATATCAATCAGGATATAGAATGAATATATCCTATATATTCAGCAGGAAGGGAATGTTGGGCCCATTGAAGGAAGTTAGAAGGATAAACTAGAGGGGGAAAATACTTCAGCCTCCTTAGTTTATGGAGTGGGTCATATATAACAGCTCATTTTAGAACTGTGTTTGTAACTCCCATTTGGCAGTCCAGTGGTTAAGACTCCATGCTCCCTAGGCAGGATGCACGAGTTTAAACCTTAGCTAGGGAACTAAGATCCCTCAGGCTGCATGTGCAGCAAAAACAAAATAACAAATAAAAATATTTTTAAATAAGAGCAATTAATGATGAGATAAAATAAAGAAAAGACATAAACAAATGAAAAATTGTATATTTTAAAAAAAAAGAAAAAAGTACCGGCTTTGCTGATCACTCAGCTGGTAAAGAATCTGCCTGCAATGCAGGAGACCCTGGTTGGATTCCTGGGTCAGGAAGATCCGCTGGAGAAGGGATAGGCTACCCACTCCAGTATTCTGGCCTGGAGAATTCCATGGACTGTATAGTCTACGGGGTTGCAAAGAGTTGGACATGACTTTTAGTTTCACTTTTCAAATGAAAAATTAAAATTGCAATAAAAGATAAGGTAAAGAGAGAATAACCATAAAAGTAATAGTGATAAAGAGAAACAGAAAATGTCATTGAGAATTAAAAGTTTAAGAAAAGACAAGGCACATTCAGAACAATTAAACTGTGGCAAATCAGTTCAAGTTAAAGACTGAAAGATTAAAAGAACCAAATAACTTTTAAAAGCAAAAATGATGAAAATAAACAAAATGTAGAAAGGAAAGAAGGACCCCATAGTAAATGTGTCTAAACATGAAGTATTCACAACTTAGTTAGCAATCTCAAGCTTACTAAGTCAACCAAAATTCTTTAAGCTAAAGCAACCGCAAAATTCAGCATACCTATATGAATCTGAACTCCAGAACACAGAAAATTGAGTAATGATTTTTCTCAGTTCTCCCAAGGATGACACACAACTAGTACAATTTAAATGCAAAGGCGAGAAGTTAATTCATTACACACAGTGGGTGCCTCAAGCACTAGGGTTTAATTCTTTCCCCAAACTGGCTAATCTGTGTCAAAGAGTATGCAACTGAGAAAAGATCAGTCTATTAGGCACAGAGTCCTGTGCTGGTTTGAGGAACAAGTTTTACTTGAGAAGTAAAAGCTGAAGTCAGATTCCTGGGACATTTTATCCTCAAGAGCTGTTCAGTCACATGATGACTGACTAAAGTACAAGTCATTTTGGATACTTACTGAAAATAATAAAGCCATCAACAGATGTCTCAGCTTCACCCAGAGGAATTCAGAGAAGTAGCAGAGAACATTTATTTGATTTTACTCTGTAAGCTTCCTGTCCAAAGCTTAAAGGTCCTTGGTACCATCTAAAAAAAAAATAAGGCTCTTCGAAATTCACATTGTGATGGACCAAAACCAGCTTATAAGTAGGACTGATGCTAGACCAGCTTCCAGATGCTCCTTTTTTTTCTTTCTTTCCAGCAATACATCAGTGAAAAAAACGAATGACTGTTAGTTTCACATAGTTGAACTCATTCTGTTGTTGTGTGGTCACTAAGTCCTATCTGACTGTGATCCCATGAAGTGCAGCCCACCAGGCTTCCCTGTCCTTCACTCTCTCTTGGAGTTTGATCAAACTCATATCCATTGATTCAGTGATGCCATCCAACAATCTCATGATCTGTTGCCACCTTCTCCTCCTGCCCTCAATCTTTTTCAGCATCAGAGTCTTTTCCAATGAGTCAGTTCTTTGCATCAGGTGGTCAAAGTATTAGAGTTTTAGCTTCAGCATCAGTCCTTCCAATTTATATTCAGGGCTGATATCCTTTAGGATTCACTAGTTTGATCTACTTGCTGTCCAAGGGACTCTCAAGAGTCTTCTCCAGCACCACAGCTTGAAAGCATCAATTCTTTGGCACTCAGCCTTCTTTATGGTCCAACTCATACATCCATACATGACTACTGGAAAAACCATAACTTTGACTCCATAGTCCTTTGTCAGCAAAATGATGTGTCTGCTTTTTAGATACTGTCTAGGTTGGTCACAGCTCTTCTTCCAAGGAGCAAGAGTCTTTTAATTTCATGGCTGCAGTCACCACCTGCAGAGATTTCGGAGCCCAAGAAAATAACGTCTGTCACTGTTTCCATTTTTCCCCATCTTTTTGCCCTGAAATGATGGGACCAGATCTTTGTTTTTCGAATGATAAGTTTTAAGCCAGCTTTTTCACTCTCTTCTTTCACTCTTAACAAGAGGCCTTTAGTTCCTCTTCACTTTCTGCCATTAGAGTGGTATCATCTGCATATCTGAGGTTGTTGCTATTTCTCCCAGCAATGTTGATTCCAGCTTGTGATTCATCCAGCCCAGCCTTTTGCATGATGTATTCTGCATATAAGTTAAATAACCAGGGTGAACTCATTCTGGCCAAACAGAACTCTGTGAGGCTGTCCCAGGTATAAATCCTTTCTGCATCTCCTGTTTTGCATTTGTAGGAAAAGGCTTCATCCAGCCTCCTTGACTCTCCCTGAGTTCTAAAGGGCAGATTCAAACAGTTGCTAATCAGGAAAGGGAGGGATTACAAAAACAAAAGAGAAGCAATCAAGAAACAATAGAGCAGCATAAAGCAGGGTCCTGGTTCTTCCTCAAAGTAAACACATAAAAATACCTCTGAGTTCTTCTGCAGGAACTAGAGCCCCCCACCCAGGAAGGCCAGGAAGGGGATGGTAACTTCAGGCTGAGTGCAAGTTTCCTGGAACACCACCCAAATTTTACCTTACCACCGACCAATCAAGAGTCTGTCCACAGTGGAAAATAATGAAGACTCTGACCCTCTCCTCAAATGCTTTACTGTGGTTAACTTCCCCTTTATCCCTTTAAAAACTTTCATAGTCCAGCAGAATCTTCAGAATTGGTTCTTGGACACAAGTCCTTCTTCTCTCCATGTTGCCAGCCTCTTGAATAAAGCAACATTTCCTTCCAACCAACCCTCCTCTTTCAGGTATTAGCTTTAGCTTTAGAGTAGCTAAACTTGAGTTTGGTAACAAAGGAACTCCTACAAAATTTATTTAGCTTTCCTCAACTCTGGATTTTAGTACCCACCAGAAGGTTACTATGGGCACTGTTGTAGGAAAGGGTCCTTTCAGGACCCAAAAGGGAGTTTTTGTCTAACATTCAGAAATGAATTATCTATACAGTCCATGGAATTCTCCAGGCCAGAATATTGGAGTGGGTAGCCTTTCCCTTCTCCAGGGGATCTTCCCAACCCAGGAATCAAACCCAGTCTCCTGCATCATGGACAGATTTTTTACCAACTGAGCTATGAGGGAAGTCCCAAGGAGACACACGTGCTGGCAAAGCAAGAAATGTTATTGTGAAGGGGATGCCTGAGCAGAGAGCAGTGGGGTAAGAGAACCCAGGAGGACTGCTCTGCCACGTGGCTCTCAGTCTCATGGTGACAGGATTAGTTTCCAGGCTGTCTCTGGGCAATCACTCTGACTCAGAGTGGCGCATACACATGGCTCAGCCAAGATGGGTGCAATTGAGAAGGATTCTGGAAGGTGGTGGGACAAGTGACCTTTTGGCCTTTCCTGGATTCTTCTGGTTGGTGGTGGCTTGTTAGTTCTCTTTTCCTTATAAGGATGTCCTATCATAAAATAACTCACACAAATGGTTACCATGGTGCCCGGCCAGGGTGGGCAGGTTCAGTCAGCGTGTTTCCCCAACAGTACAACCTACTAATTTCTACTTGACTTCTTAGTTGCATGGCCGTGCTTGATTGCTCTTCCCTTAAAATATTTTTTCTTTGTTGTATTAGTTATCTGTTGTCATGGAACAAACTATTCCAAAACTTCAGTCACCTAAAACATCATATATTTATTATTTCATGCTTTCTGTAAGTCAGGAATTTCAGAGAATATTCTGGGGGCTTTTGTTCAGTCTCTCATATAATTATGTTAGGATGTTGGCCAAGGCTGCAGTCATCTGAAGTCTAGACTAGGGCTGGGGGTACACCAAGGTGGCTCATTCCTCTGGCTTTTGGCAGAGGACCCAGTTCCTCTCTGGTTCTCAGCTAGGTTTAGTCCTTTATCAGGAGGATGTCTCCATAAGCGGTTTGTGTGCCCTTACAACACGGCATAACGTCCCCCAGAAAGAAAGAGCAAGAATGTGCCGTCCTTTGATGACCTCACCTCTAAATTCACACTGTCGCTTTGGCTTTATTCTATTTATTAGAAGTGAGTCAATAAGTGTAGCCCACATTCGAAGGGATCAGAATTAAACGCCACCTTTTACTTTTTACATTTTTTAATTTTTCGGCCACACTGGACATCATTCAAGATGCAGCATGTGGGCTGCAGGATCTTAGTTTCCCAATCAGGAATCAAACCCTTGCCCCCTGAAGTGTAAGCATGGAGTTCGAATCACTAGACAGCCAGGGGAGTTCCTAAGCTCCATCTTTTAAAGGAAGGAGTATGATAAAGGAGGAAATAAACTCTTTCTCTACACTTTTAGGTGGATTGCTGAAGCCCTGAAAATTAGACTGACAAAAGACTTTAACGAGAGACAGAATTTATTATTACTTGCAGAGCTCATATATTCAGGAAAAGCATGATGAGTAACTCAAAGAGGTGGTTAGAACTTGGGCTTATAGCATCTCAACAAAAATAAATAAATTAAACTTGTAGAGAAGCAAAAAGGCAAAGAAAAAGGGTTTCAAGCTTCCAGGAATGGCAAATTGTATGAAGTAAATATATCCAAGAAAATTAAAGGAAGAAAGGGTTATTTCAGTAAGGTTTGTTATGTAGTCTTTTTGGCGCTGTCTCTAGGCAATGAAGAGACAACACTAAGTCTCTAGTAATTAATAATAAGAGTCTCTGGTGATTAAGAATTCAAGTCTCCTTTTAGGCAAATAGTCAGGGAGGACAGAACATGGCCCACTGGAGAAGGGAATGGCAAACCACTTCAGTATTCTTGCCTTGAGAACCCCATGAACACTATGAAAAGGCAAAATGATAGGATACTGAAAGAGGAACTCCTCAGGTCGGTAGGTGCCTAAATTGCTATTGGAGATCAGTGGAGAAATAACTCCAGAAAGAATGAAGTGATGGAGCCAAAGCAAAAACAATATCCAGCTGTGGATGTGACTGGTGATAGAAGCAGGGCCTGATGCTATAAAGAGGAATATTGCATAGGAACCTGGAATGTTAGGTCCATGAATCAAGGCAAATTGGAAGTGGTCAAACAGGAGATGGCAAGAGTGAACGTTGACATTCTAGGAATCAGCGAACTAAAATGGACTGGAATGGGTGAATTTCACTCAGATGACATTATATTTACTATTGCAGGCAGGAATCCCTCAGAAGAAATGGAGTAGCCATCATGGCCAACAAAAGAGTCCAAAACGCAGTACTTGGATGCAATCTCAAAAACGACAGAATGATCTCTGTATAGGAATCAGCGAACTAAAATGGACTGGAATGGGTGAATTTCACTCAGATGACCATTATATTTACTATTGCAGGCAGGAATCCCTCAGAAGAAATGGAGTAGCCATCATGGCCAACAAAAGAGTCCAAAACGCAGTACTTGGATGCAATCTCAAAAACGACAGAATGATCTCTGTGCGTTTCCAAGGCAAACCATTCAATATCACGGTAATCCAAGCCTATGCCTCAACCAGTAACGCTGAAGAAGCTGAAGTTGAATGGTTCTATGAAGACCTACAAGACCTTTTAGAACTAACACCCCAAAAAGATGTCCTTTTCATTAGAGGGGACTGGAATGCAAAAGTAGGAAGTCAAGAAACACCTGGAGTAACAGGCGAATTTGGCCTTGGAATATGGAATGAAGCAGGGCAAAGGCTAATAGAGTTTTGCCAAGAGAATGCACTGGTCATAGCAAACACCCTCTTCCAACAAAAGAGAAGACTACACATGGACATCACCAGATGGTCAACACCGAAATCAGATGGATTATATTCTTTACAGCCAAAGACGGAGAAGCTCTATAGAGTCAGCAAAAACAAGACCAAGAGCTGACTGTGGCTCAGATCATTGCCAAATTCAGACTTAAATTGAAGAAAGTAAGGAAAACCACTAGACCATTCAGGTATGACCTAAATCAAATCCCTTATGATTATACAGTGGAAGTNTAGCATATTGGGTACCTACCAACCTGGGGAGTTTCTCTTTTGGTATCCTATCATTTTGCCTTTTCATACTGTTCATGAGATTCCATAAAAACCAGGAATAAAGCTACCATATCACCCATCAATCCCACCACCAGACATATAGCCTGAGAAAGCCACAACTGAAAAATACAGGTGTAACCCACTGTTCACGGCAGCTCTATTCACAATAGACAGAATATGGAAGAAACTTAGATTCCATCAACAGATGAGTGGATAAAGTTATGGTACATATACACAATGGAATATTACTCAGCCATAAAAAGAAATGAATTTGAATCAGTTCTTGTGAGGTAGATGAACCTAGAGCCTGTTACACATGGTGAAGTAAGTCAGAAAGAGAAAACAAATTTTGTATATTAATGCCTATACATGGAATATGGAAAAATGGTATTGATGAACCTATTTGCAGGGCAAGAATAGAGACACAGACATAGAGAACAGACTTTGGACACAGTTGGGCAAGGAGATGGTGGGACCAACTGAGAAAGGAGCATTGAAACATATACACTCAGTTCAGTTCAGTTCAATCGCTCAGTCGTGTCCTACTCTTTGCAACCCCATGAATGGCAGCATGCCAGGCCTCCCTGTCCATCACCATCTCTCGGAGTTCACTCAAAGTCACGTCCATCGAGTCAGTGATGCCATCCAGCCATCTCATCCTGTCGTCCCCTTCTCTTCCTGCTCCCAATCCCTCCCAGCATCAGAGTCTTTTCCAATGAGTCAACTCTTTGCATGAGGTGGCCAAAGTACTGGAGTTTCAGCTTTAGCATCATTCCTTCCAAAGAACACATATACATTACCATATGTAAAATAGAGAGCTTACGGGAAGTTGCTGTATAACACAGGAAGTTCAACTCGGTACCCTGTGATAACCTAGAGGGGTGGGATGGGTCAAGGGGAGTTGGGAAGGGTTCAGGTGGGAGGGGACATTTGTGTACTTATGGCTGATTCACTTGTTGCATGGCAGAAGCCAACACAGTGTTTAAAGCAATTATACTCTGATTAAAAGTAAATTTAAAAAAAAAACCCAAAGTTAAGCAAACAAACAGTTCCTCTAATACTTTTCTGGATGGGTCTTCGTCTCTATGTGCAGGCTTTCTCTAGCGGAAGTGCGTGCTTCTCGTTGCAGTGGCTTCTGCTGCCGTGGAGCGTGGGCTCCAGGCCCGCAGGCTCCGGTGGTGCAGACCAGAGCAGGAGGCCTCAGCGAGAGTTCAGCAGCCGTGGCTCCTAGCGGCGTCAGAGCTCCAGCTCAGCCACTGTGCCACATGGGCTTAGTCACTCTGCGGCACCTGTAATCTTCCTGTATCCGGGATCAAACTCTTGTCCCCTATGTTACCAGCTGGATTTTTATCTGCTGTACCACCAGGGAAGTCTTCCTCAAATAATTAATCAAATCTCTGAGTTATCCTCATATAAGTCTTCTCATAGATGCCTGATATGTTCAACTCATGTGGTCTCCCAACCTCATCCCTAATCCTTATGTGTTTGAACAGGCCAAAGAAACACCTGGAGCAGAAGTTGTCCTTAGCACCCAGCTGGAGTTTTGGTTTGGCTCCCAGACCCTCAGAGCTCAGTATGGTACAGAAGAGACAACTCTTCTCCTAGCTCCAGCAGTGAGTCCAATAACCTACACCTCAGCGGCCATTCCTGCCCCACCACTGCCCTGAAGGGACATATTAACTGCTCAGGCTTCCAGTCTCCAGGGGCTCTGTCCAGAAGGCAAACGGGCCATATCTGCTTGGTGAAACCTGGATGGGGACTACAGTGGGGTCAGAATAGCACTGACTGAGCCTTCCACAGACCCTGTCTTGAGAAATCAGTTCTAAAAAAGAAAAAAAAAATCTGATCTGCAGAGATCTCTGCAGTATGAAAACCACTACAGCAGCGAATTGTAAGCTGCCAGTGGATTTACTCTCCTGAGAAATCTGTATGCAGGTCAAGAAGCAACAGTTAGAACTGGACATGGAACAAATGACTGGTTCCACACTGGGAAAGGACTACATCAGGCTGTATATTGTCACCCAGTTCATTTAATTTATGTGCAGAGGACATCATGAGAAATGCTGGGCTGGATGAAGCACAAGCTGAAATCAAGATTGCCTGGAGAAATATCAACAAACTCAGATACGCAGATGACACCACCCTTATGGCAGAAAGTGAGGAAGAACTAAAGAACCTCTTGATGAAAGTGAAAGAAGAGAGTGAAAAAGCTGGCTTAAAACTCAACATTCAGAAAACTAAGACCATGGCATCCAGTCCCATCACTTCATGGCAAATAGATGGGGAAACAATGGAAACAATGACAGACTTTATTTTCTTGGGCTCCAAAATCACTGCAGATGATGACTGCGGCCATGAAATTAAAAGGTGCTTGCTCCTTGGAAGAAAAGCTATGACCAACCTAGACAGCATATAAAAAGCAGAGACATTACTCGGCCAACAAAGGTCCGTCTAGTCAAAGCGATGGTTTTTCTAGTAGTCATGTATGGATATGAGAGTTGGACTATAAAGAAAGGTGAGAGCAAAGAATTGATGCTTTAGAACTGCGGTGTTGGAGAGGACTCTTGAGAGTCCCTTGGACTGCAAGGAAATCAAAGCAGTCCATCCTAAAGGAAATCAGTCCTGAATATTCATCGGAAGGACTGATGCTGAAGCTCCAATATTTTGGTCGAACTGACTCATCTGAAAAGACCCTGATGCTGGGAAAGATTGAAGACAGGAGAAGGGAATGACAGAGAATGAGATGGTTGGACGGCATCACCAACTCGATGAACATGACTTTGAGTAAACTCCAGGAGTTGGTGATGGACAGGGAAGCCTGGCATGCTGCAGTCCATGGGGTCTCAAATAGTCAGACACAACTGAGCTACTGAACTGAACTGAATGGATTTAGTGTTCCTGAACTGTGAACACTTGGCTGTCTTGGTGAGCTGCCACAGGCCGTCTCCAGCACACCATTGCCCCTTCCTGTGTTGCTCACCCATGGCTCCCAGAAGTCCTTGATGCAGGGGCAGTTTAATTTCGTCTAGTCTCTGGCAGGTGTCTGACAAACAACCTAGGAAAACTGGGTCCCAGACCACAGGGGAAAGAAGCAAACAATATAAAGCCTTGATGTCTAAAAGGGTTTTTTTCTTCCAAGGAGTTCAAAGCAGTTGCTGTGTTGGATCTGACATTATCCTCCCCAAATCCCTGGGAAGGTAGAGATACAGCAGGAAGAATTTTAGTATCCCTTTCTGAAAGATGGGACACTGAGGTCCAGAGAGCTTAGCTTGGTCAAGGCCACCAGCAGTTTGGAACAGAGGTTAGAGCGGGAAGCCCAATTAGGCCTCCCAGTCTCAACCCCGCAGCCCTCCCCCCACCCTGCCTTCTCATGACCCCACAGCAGGAGGCAGATGGGGTGGAAAGGCACGAGCTCTCCCTGTGGTTTTCCCAGACAGAACCCAGGTCTCTGCTTCCCAGCTCTCCCAGTCTCAGACCACACACCCTCCGTGCCTCCAGGGGAGCTGGCCCGACAGGCTTCCCTTGGGGCTGCGCCAGCTCTGTCTCCGCTCGTTAGCAGGTCTGTTTCCAGGTGGATCCACTGTGGGGTTATTAAAGCAATAAACAAGTTCCCGATTGTTGGTGGGCTGAACCTGGCACCCACTGATCCCTGCATTGTGCAGAGTTCCAGCAGGCCCACACAGCCCCCGAAACAATGGCTCACTTCCTCCCAGGAAGCCACAGACCTGAGCCAGTCTCCTGGGCTCGCCCACGTGCTCTGGCCAAGTCATTGTCTTCAAGTCGGACGGGTCCAGCCATTCCCATGACCAGGGTAACTGTATGCTCTTTGCCGTCCAAGAGTAGGGGGAAATACGGGGCTGGGGGCAGAGAGCCATAACTCCCTTAAGAATGCTGTTGCCCAGATCCCCACCGTCTCTGGCCAGGAGCTCTGTGGTCCCCGCTGCCTACCTGAATTCCATGCTTCAGCCTTTCCCTAGAACTGGGGTGTAAAGAAGACTCTAGAAACAAATGCAGAGCAGGAGCCCTAGCCAAGCTTCCCAACCCTCCTGCACCTTTTTACATGTTTAGCTAGGATTGTTTCCTATGTCCCCAAATGGTTTGCAAATATATCTCCCCAGGGGAGGGCAGGGTCCATGAATATGAGCAGCAAGTTTATCCAGTCTTCTAGAGAGTCATTCGCCTGGTGAGGAGGAACAGCTCAGGCTGTTCTTTCACAAGGGATTCCAACGGATAACCTGTGGTGCCCTAAGACACAATCGCTGCCAACCTGGATTGTTTTAAACACTTTTATTTGGGATTTCCTAGGTAGAATGATGTCTCAGGGACAGGCGAGGACCTGGGACAGAGGGAGCTAGGATCTGAAAAGAGGATGAGCCTCAGGTGGGGAAGAGACCAAGAAGCCTAGGCCAGGAACTTCATATACAGGCCAGAGAGCCTGGCCCTTATGGTCCACAGGATAAGAAGTGTTGAGGTCTGGAGGCAGAGGTGCCAGAGACTCTGTGTGCAGTTTCTTACCCTTGCCAAGACCCGGAAGAGCTGGTGAGGCTGACGTGTTTAGTCGAGGGCCAACTCTGCCTCAGCTGAACATAATTTGCTAAGACTGCTCAGCTTTGGCCCCAAGCCCTTACCTGGGAAGAAACGCACCATTTATTCTTAAAGCCAGCTGGTCGGGGGTGCAGGAGGTTCTGGATTGTGGAGGCGGATGAGCAAAGGCCTGGCTGGAGGTGACAGGTGGGGAGGACCTGCTGGGAAAGAGATCTTTTGCAGAGAAAGAAGTCACCGTTGTGGGATGGCTTTGGGTAAAGATGTTGGCAATATGCTGAAGGGAATGGGAAGATGGAGGCTGAGATCAGCCTCACACTTCACTCCTTCAATCTAGGATTTGGCCAACATTTCTTTTTTTCTTTTTAAATTAATTTTATTGAGGTATAATTTACTGAAAATAAAACATACCATTTTTAAGTGTTTTGACAAATTTTAAAACCTATGTGACCACCGCCACAATTAAGATATAGAACACTTCCATTGTCCCCAAAAGGTTCCCTCCAACCACTGGCCCTGGGCGACAACTACTTGTTTTCTGTCACCATAGACTAGCTTTGCAAATTCAAGATTTTCAAATAAACAGAACTCTGGAGCATGTCTCTTGTGCCTGGCTTCTCCCAGTTGTTGCACGAACCTGTACTTTCTCTTTTCATTGGTGAGTAGTATTTCATTGTGTGACTTTACCACAGTTTATTTATTTATGCTTGTTCATGGACACCTGGATTATTTCCACTTTGGGGCTGTTATAAATAAAATTTCCTTCAACATTAGTATAAAAGTCTTTGTGGGTATATATTTTCATTTTGCTTGGGTGTTTATCTAGTAATGAATTGGGTATACATCCAGTAGGGTCATATGGTGAGTGTATGTTAATTTTATGAGAAATTGTCAAAATCTTTCCCAAAGTGGCGACAGCATTTCATGTGCCCATCAACAAGATGAATGCTCCAGTCACTCTGCAGCCTTGCTCACACTCATTGTTCAGCTTTTTTCTTTTAGTCATTCCAGTAGGAGTATAAGAAAATCTCATTGCATTTTTCATTTTCATTTCCTTGATGACTAATGATGTTGAATATGCCTTATTGGTCGTTCACAGATTTTCCTTGGTGAAGTGATTGTTTGAATATTTTGTTCATTTTTTAAAAATTGGGTTGTTTGCCTTCTCATTGAAACATAAATTCTTTACATATTCTGAATACAAGACCTTTGTCAGATATATGTATTGTAAATACTTTTTTTCAATAGCATTTACTTCCCTTTTTGGCTTGTGACTTCCTTGTTTGTTTTCTAAAAGTGTCCTTGGAAAAGCAGAGGTTTCTAATTTCAGTGGAGTCGAATTTACTCTTTTTTTTTATGTTCTTAGAAATCTTTAATAACTCTAAGGTCACAAAGATTTTCTTTTATGTTTTATTTTAGAATTTTTATTATCACTTTTATGTTTAGATCTAGGATCTATTCTAGTTTATTTTTGTATGTGTTATCACATTGTGGTCAAGGTATATTTTTTACATGAGACTATACAGTTGGAGAAGACTCTTGAGAGTCCCTGGACTGCAAGGAGATCCAACCAGTCCATTCTGAAGGAGATCAGCCCTGGGATTTCTTTGGAAGGAATGATGCTAAAACTGAAGCTCCAGTACTTTGACCCCCTCATGGGAAGAGCTGACTCATTGGAAAAGACTCTGATGCTGGGAGGGATTGGGGGCAGGAGGAGAAGGGGACAACAGAGGATGAGATGGCTGGATGGCATCACGGACTCGATGGACGTGAGTCTGAGTGACCTCCAGGAGTTGGTGATGGACAGGGAGGCCTGGCGTGCTGCGATTCATGGGGGTGAAAAGAGTCGGACACGACTGCGCGACTGCACTGACTGACTGCAGTTGCCCTGGGCTTCCCTGGTGGCTCTGACAGTAGACTATTTGCCTGCGATGCAGGAGACCAGAATTTGATTCCTGGGTCGGGAAGTTCCCCCAGAGCAGGAAATGGCACCTGGAGAATTCCATGGACAGAGCAGCCTGGTGGGCTATAGTCCATACGTGGGGTTGTAAAGAGTTGGATGCGACTGAGCAACTAGCACAGCAGAAAGTTGGTCTAGCTTCATCTGTTGAAAAGATGCCCTTTCCTCTTTAAATTACTGTGGCCCTTTTGTCAGCCTCAATTGAGGAAGTATGTGTAGGTCTGTTTATGAAATGACTCATTGGAAAAGACTCTGATGCTGGGAGGGATTGGGGGCAGGAGGAGAAGGGGACAACAGAGGATGAGATGGCTGGATGGCATCACGGACTCGATGGACGTGAGTCTGAGTGACCTCCAGGAGTTGGTGATGGACAGGGAGGCCTGGCGTGCTGCGATTCATGGGGGTGAAAAGAGTCGGACACGACTGCGCGACTGCACTGACTGACTGCAGTTGCCCTGGGCTTCCCTGGTGGCTCTGACAGTAGACTATTTGCCTGCGATGCAGGAGACCAGAATTTGATTCCTGGGTCGGGAAGTTCCCCCAGAGCAGGAAATGGCACCTGGAGAATTCCATGGACAGAGCAGCCTGGTGGGCTATAGTCCATACGTGGGGTTGTAAAGAGTTGGATGCGACTGAGCAACTAGCACAGCAGAAAGTTGGTCTAGCTTCATCTGTTGAAAAGATGCCCTTTCCTCTTTAAATTACTGTGGCCCTTTTGTCAGCCTCAATTGAGGAAGTATGTGTAGGTCTGTTTATGAACTATCTACAGGTCCGTCTTTACACCAATACCACACCGACTTCATTACTATGGCTTTAGAGTATGTCTTGAAGTCAAGTAATGTATCCTACTTTGCTCTTCTTTTTCAA
Source organism: Aepyceros melampus (assembly GCA_006408695.1). Taxonomy (NCBI): domain Eukaryota; kingdom Metazoa; phylum Chordata; class Mammalia; order Artiodactyla; family Bovidae; genus Aepyceros; species Aepyceros melampus. The sequence continues at coordinate 83,307 of SJXQ01009757.1, forward strand.
GATAGTTTTGACTATTCCAGGTCCTTTGAATTTCCATGTAAATTTTAAAGTCAGCTTCTCATTTTATTGTGGCTTTTTAACATTTTTCTTTCCTTACTTTTGGATGTGATGGGTCTCTGTGGCTGCTCGCAGGCTTTCTCTGGTTGTGCAAGCAGAGGCTACTCTTCGCCGCAGTGTGTGGGCCTCTCATTGTGGTGGCTTCTCCTGTGGATTCTAGGGCACCCAGGCTTCAGTACTTGTGGTTCATGGTTTTAGTTGCGCCACAACATGTGGAATCTTCCCAGAGTAGGGATTGAACTTGTGTCCCCTACATTGGCAGGTGATTCTTAACCCCTGGACCACCAGGGAAGTCCCTCCATGTAAATTTCAGAATAAGCTTGTCAATTTCGCAAAAAATTACTGGATGGTTATCTTAGTCCCTTGGTCTGCTATAACAGAATATCATAAGCTTAAACAGCAGAAATTTATTTCTCAGTCCAAGATCAGCAGACTAGCAGATTCAGTGTCTGGTGAGAGCCTGCTTCCTGTTCATAGATGCCATTTTCTCATTGTGTCTTGACATAGCAGAAGGGGCAAGGGTTCGCTCTGGGAATTTCTTATAAGGGCACTAAAGCCTTTTGTGAAGGCTCTGCCCTCATGACCTAATCACCTCCCAAAGGTGTCACCTCCTAATGCAATCACACTGGGTTTAGGGTTTCAACACATGAAGTTGGAGAGGTGGGGATGCGTTCAGTCCATAGCAGTGATTTTGACTGGGATTGCGTAGAATCTATAGGTTGATCTGGGGAGCATTAATGTTTTTACAATACGGAGTCTCCCCATCCATGACAATTGTGTATTTTCTTCATTTAGATCTTTAACTTCTCTCAGCAATGTTTTGTAGTTTTCCATGTAAATGTCTTAGATAACTTTCATTAAACTGATCTCTAGGTATTATGTGTTTGTTGATGCTACTGTAAGTGGTATCTTTTCATTTTATATTCCAATAGTTTGTTATAAGTATATAGAAATATGACTTATTTTGTATTCTGATCTTGTATTCTGCAACTCTGATCAATTGACTTATTAGTTCTAACAATTTTTGGTAAATCCATTAGTTTTCTACACACATATCATTTTAATTGTGAATAAAGTCAGTTTTATTTCTTCTTTTACACTTTCTATGCCTTGTACACCTGGACTATCCCACTTGGTCCTGTGTGTTATCCTTTTTTATATTGCTGGGTTCTATTTGCAAAAACTTTGTTAAGGCTTTGTTTCTATGTTCAAGGGATATTACTCTGCAGTTTTCTTTCCTTGTAATATCTTTTATTGTGGCATCAGGGTAATTCTGGACTCACAAAGTGAGTTGGAAAATGTTTCTTTTCCCTCTGTTTTCTGAAACAATTAATGTATTATTAGTATTATTTCCCCTTAAATAATTGATAGAATTTTGTCAGTTTCTTAAAAAATTATGAACTCAATGGCACCCCACTCCAATACTCTTGCCTGGAAAATCCCATGGACAGAGGAGCCTGGTAGGCTGCAGTCCATGGGGTTGCGAAGAGTCGGACACGACTGAGTGACTTCACTTTCACTTTTTACTTTCATGCATTGGAGAAGGAAATGGCAACCCACTCCAGTGTTCTTGCCTGGAGAATCCCAGGGACGGGGGAGCCTGGTGGGCTGCCGTCTATGGGGTTGCACAGAGTCAGAAACGACTGAAGCGACTTAGCAGCAGTATTATTTCACCCTTAAATAATTGATAGAATTTTGTCAGTTTCTTAAAAAATTATGAACTCAAGTCTTTAATAGATAGAGGGCTACTCGGATTTTCCATATCTTCTTGGGCCAGTTTTCCTAATGTGTATTTCAAGTAATTTGTTCATTTTATGTAACTTGCCAAATTTATTCTAAAAAGTTAATAATTGTTATTAATAATAATAACAACAATTAATGTTGTTAATAATACTCCCTTTTATCCTTTTAATATCTACAGAATTTGAAGTGATGAGCCCTCTCTTTGATGTTGATATTTTTGTGTGTCTTCCCCTTTTTTTAAGTGTTGTGTCTTTCCTCTTTTTTTTTTTTTAATCAATCTAGCTAGGAGTTTATCAGTTATATTGATCTTTTCAAAGAATCAGGCTTTGCTTTCATTGATTTTCTTTATTGTTGGTCTGATTCTCATTTCACTAATTTCAACTTTTATCTTTATTATTTTCTTTCCAACATTGCTTTTTGAAGGTCATAGAATGGCATAAGTTCCCACTCCCATCTTCAGTCATAAGATGTCTGAATGGAAAGGGATTTTAGTCATAAACTTGTCCAGCCCCTTCAATTTTATTGGTGAACAGAAATCTGAGGGGGCAGTAATTTTCCTCAGGCCACTTAGTTTCCTTCCAAGGCCAACTCATTTATTCATTTGTTTATTCATTCCTTCATTAATACATTCTTTTAAACATTTTAAGCCTTTATTGCATTTATTGTAATATTGCTTTAGGTTTTGGCTGCAAGGCATGTGGGATCCTAGTTCTTCAACCAGGGATCGGACCCGTGCCTCCTGCATTGGAAGGTGAAGTCTCAACCACTGGACCACCAGGGAAATCCCCACTAATATATGCTTATTCAGGACTTCCCTGGTGGTCCAGTGGTTAAGAATCTGCCTCCCAAAGCAAAGGACACAGGTTTGATGCCTGGTCCTGGAAGATTCCACATGCACCACAGCTACTGAGCCGGTGTGCCTAGAACCCATGCTCTGCAGCAACAGACGCCACTGTAATGAGAAGCCTCTGTACTGCAATTAGAGAGTAGCCCTCACTTTGCACAACTAGAGAAAGCCCACACGCAGCAACAAAGACTCAGTGCAGCCACAAATAAAGAAATAAAATTCAAAAATAAACATATCACTCCTTGTAAGTAAAAATCAAATATCTTATTCATGTGAAATATATTTGTTGATCTTGTACTATGAGTCAGAGATTGTTCTGTTCTAAGAACAAAGTTGAATAAGTTCGTCTCTAGGTTCAAAAATCTCCCAGCCTAATGATGGAGATAACAAGCAATCAGACAATTGCAATATAGTGCCAAATGCTGTAACAGAGGTGTTCTCAGGGTGCCATGGCTGGCTTACATGAAGATAAGCGTGGAGGTTGGGGTTGGTCAGTAAAGACTTCAGACAAGACACGAAGGCCGGAGGAGAAGAGGATAACTGAGGACGAGATGGTTGGATGGCATCACCAACTCAGTGGACATGAGTTTGATCAAGCTCCTGGAGATGGTGAAGGACAGGGAAACCTGGTGTGCTGCAGTCCATGGGGTCACAAAGAGGTGGGCATGAACACTGTCGAGTTTCATAGCTTTCTCTCTATCTCTTATAGCAAGGCTTCTCCTAATGCCACCATTGATTTATAGCCTCAAAGACCGCATCCATGGTACGGATTCTGTTTAGGGTCCTACATGCACCTTCCACATTCCCCTCCTGTGGCAGCATAGTCCTGGTAATGAACTTTGATGTTTTGCTATGACCCTTGGAGTTAAGTCTCTAGTCTACAGGACCCCTTAGTGCCCAGCCAACTGGAAGCCCAGGCAAGACTAAATGGATTCACCAGGCAAAATAACTCTTCTTTGCTTCAGAAGAAGTTTGGTGAATCTACTCAATATTTGTTTTAAATAAGGCAAATAGAAAGCAATGCAAATCTCAATAAGCAGTCATCAATTAATTAGCTAATTTTGTGTCTAGTCATGACAGGAAGTTTGAGAGAACAAAAATTATGTATTTAATCATGACTGAATCAGATGTTTCAATTATGCTTTCCAGAGGATAAATATTGTCTCAGATTCTCGTTTACATTCTGACTTCCTTTTTTGCAGGTGGCTAATCCCCTCCAGAGAAGGTTAATATATGTAGAAGCTGTGGCATTATCTTACTAGTACTGACATCTTGTCTATCTCCTTACCTACTGCTGCATAAAAAATCACCCCCAAACTTTGCATCTCAAAATAATAAACAGTGTTACCTCACAAAGTTTCTGAATTTTAGGGATCCAAGTGTGCTTAGCTGAGTGATTCTGGCTCAGATGCTCTTAGGAGATCTCTTCAGAAGTTATCAGCACGTTTACATTCTGACTTCCTTTTTTGCAGGTGGCTAATCCCCTCCAGAGAAGGTTAATATATGTAGAAGCTGTGGCATTATCTTACTAGTACTGACATCTTGTCTATCTCCTTACCTACTGCTGCATAAAAAATCACCCCCAAACTTTGCATCTCAAAATAATAAACAGTGTTACCTCACAAAGTTTCTGAATTTTAGGGACCCAAGTGTGCTTAGCTGAGTGATTCTGGCTCAGATGCTCTTAGGAGATCTCTTCAGAAGTTATCAGCCGGAGCTGTAGTCTCTGAAGACTTGACTGGGCTGAAGGGTTGGCTTCTAAGTCCCTCACATGCCCGCCGGCAAGAGGTGTGGTTCCTCACCACGTGCGCCTTTCCAAAACGCTGCTTGACATGGCAAGTGACTTCCCTCAGAGTGAATGACCCAAATGCCAATCTGTCATGACGTGATCTCCAAATTACATGTTGTCACTTCTTCCTTAATCTGTCCATCAGAAATGAGTCACTAAGTCCAGCTCAGCTCACACTCAATGGAAAGGGATTACAATAGGACAAGGGCATGCAGGCCTAGAGATGAGGATCACTGGGAGCCCATCTTGGAGACTTACTCCCACAGATACCCTCACAGACTGACTGCAATTTTAAGGGTTTGGAATCTTAGTGCATTGAGGACGAAATGGCCAATTCACTTTTGTCTTATTTTCCACATAGAACCTAATTCTTAGAAATGAAACTATTTTATAAATCTCCTCTTTATAGATATTATACGATTACATCCTAAAATAAAACATAATAGGAGTTTAGGGCCAAGATGGTGGCATAGAAAGACCTTGAGCTCACCTCCTCCCACGGGGCACACCAAAATTACCACTATTTTCAGAGAAACTATTGTTGAGAAGAACTGGAAGACCAGCAGAAAACAGTTTCTGCAACTAAAGAGAAAGAGAAAAACTACAACATGATGGGTAGGAGGGCAGAGATGTGGTATCATCAAGACCACACCCCAGGGTCACATACAGGAGGATGATCACAGCTGCAGAGGTTCTCCCTGAGGAGTGAGTGATCTGAGTCCCACCTCAGGCTCCCCAGTCTTGGGGTTTCCTGCACCAGGAGGATGAGCTCCCAGGCTGTTTGGCATTGGAAGCGAATGGGACTCATTTGGGGGGAGAGCCAGGGGGACTGCAGAAAATGAAACCTTCACTCTTAAAAGGCACACACCAAATCTCAACTGCTCTGGGACCCAGGGCAGAAGCAGTGATTGAAAGGAACTGATCAGAACCACCTGCTGATCTTGCAAAGCCTCCTGGAGAGGCAGGAGGAAACTGGAGCTCAACGTGAGGACAAAGACACTGGCGATAGCCATTTGGGGGAGTTCATTCCACCATGAGGACACTGGCTCTTATCAGTGCCACTTTGGAATCCTCCCTCTGGCCTACCAGGGCTGGGACTCAGCCCTGCCCACCACGCTATGGGCCCGAGTCCCGGGATGTTTTAAGCCATGCAAATCCCTGGGCAGACTCACAGCCCCAGCTACCAGCAGACCTAATCCCTGAAGACCCCCTGAGCCTCTGGCAGCACTGAGAGGGCGCTGGAGGGCCCAGGGCCCAGCCCCAAATGCCAACTCACTGGCACTACACCTGGGACCCTGAGGTCCTGCAGTCAGAGGCCCCAGGACCCAGCCTCTCTCAACGGAAAGCCACCAGCCCTGGGATCTCACGGACCCGGCTCTACCCACCAGCAGCAGAAACCAGCCCTAGGACTACAACAGCTCTGCAGCTCCCCAAACCAGGATGCAGCCCACCCGCAAGCAGGCTGGCACCACCTCCACGACCCCCGAGACTCCAGCCCCACTCACCAGCAGGCCCACACCCCAGACCCTGCGGTTGGCCAGGTCAGCAACAGGCCCTGCTACCAGCAGATTGACTCTAGGTCCAGGACCCTCAGCACTCACAGCCTTCCACCACAGAGCCCAGCTCCATGCACCAGTGGTCCAGCACCAGCCCCAGGGTCCTTCAAGGCCCTGCAGCTAACAGCCCCGTGACCTGGCCTTGCCAAACAGTGGCCTGCAGGCTCTGCACAAAAAGGGCCTGGCAACCAACAAGACCAGGGTCCAGCCATGCTTGTCAAACAGCCCATAGTAGCCAGCCAGACACCACAGGAAGACCTGTGCAGCACACACACGGGGTCCCGTAGGACACACAGCTCTGGTGACCACAAGGGAAAGCACTGCTGGGACATATAGGATCTTCAAAAGGCCATTTCTCCAAGGCTGAGAAGTGTAACCAACCTACCAGATACATAGAAATAAAAATAGCAAATTAGAGGTGACAGAGGAATATTTTCCAAATGAAAGAACAAGATAAAACCCCAGAAGAAGAGCTAAGTGTAGTGGAAATAGCAATCTACTCAGTAGAGAGTTCGAGGTGATGATCACTAAGATGTTTAAAGAACTTGGGAGAGAATGGATGAAGACGAACAGAGTGAGAAGTTAGAAGCTTTTAACAGAAAATATAAAAAGAACCGAATACAACAACTGAAATTAAAAACACAAGATTTCCCTGGTGGTCCCATGGTTAAGAGTCTGCCTTCTAAGGCAAGGGACATAGGTTCCATCCCTGGTCTGGGAACTACAATCCCACATGCCAGAGGGCATCTAAGCCTGCACCTCAACCACTGAGCTCATCCTGCATGCCACAGCTAAGACCCGGTGCAACCAAGTAAATAAACAAACAAATATTTTTTTAAAAATACACTAGAAGGAATCAACAGTAGATTAAATGGTACAGAGGAACAGATCAACAAGCTGGAAGACACAGTAGTGGAAATCATTGAAGCCGAAGACAAAAAAGAAAAAAGAAGAAAAAGAAATGAGGAGAGTTTAAGACAGCTCTGGAACAACACCATGCAAACTAATATTCACATTACAGGGATCCCAGGAAGAGAAGGGAGAGAGAAAGACGCAGAGAGCATATTCGAAGACATAATAGCTGAAAACTTCCCTAATTCGGGAAAAGAAACAGATATCCAGGTCCAGGAAGACACACAGTGTCTCAGACAGGATCAGAGGGCCACACCAAGACACACTATAATTAAAATGAAAAAAAAAAAAATAAAAGAGCATATTAAATGTGGCAAGAGAAAAGCAACAAGTTACATACAAGGGTGACTATCAGGTGACTTTTTAGCAGAAATTCTGCAGGCCAGAAGGGAGTGGTCAAGAAACATGAAAATTACAAATGGAACATCTCATTGGTAAAGGCTAATATACAGTAAATGGAGTAAAGCAGCCATGTATAAAGCTAATAGGAAGGTTAAAAGACAAAAGCAGTCAAATCAGCAATAAGTAGTTAAGGGATGCAGAAAATAAAAAGATGTAAAAACTGATGTTAAAAACATTAAATGTGATGAGTATGGGAGGAGTAAAAATGCAGATTTGTTGAAATGCATTTGAATTTAAGAGATTAGCAACTTAATCACACACACAGACATAGATTGCTATGTACAGTGTGGGGAATATGATGCATAATTATACCCTATCTTTGTATAGTGACATATCATAACTAGACTTATTGTGGTGATCATTTTGAGATGTGTAGAAATGCTGAATCACTATGTTATGTCACAGGAACTAACATAGTACTGAAGGTCAATTAAACTTCAAAAAAAAAAAAAAAATGCAGGGGCACTAGAGGTAAAGAACCCACCTGCCAATGCACAAGATTTGGGAGATTCAGGCTTGATCCCTTGGTCGGGAAAATCCTCTGGAGGAGGGCAAGGCAACCCACTCCAGTATCCTTGCCTGGAGAATCTCATGGCCAGAGGGGCCAGAGGGGCTATAGTCCACAGGGTCGCAAAGAGCTGGACACGACTGAAGTGACTTAGCATGCACGCACATATGCACACTGCTGCTGCTGCTAAGTCGCTTCAGTCGTGTCCGACTCTGTGCGACCCCATAGACGGCAGCCCACGAGGCTCCCCTGTCCCTGGGATTCTCCAGGCAAGAACACTGGAGTGGGTTGCCATTTCCTTCTCCAATGCATGAAAGTGAAGTCGCTCAGTTGTGCCCAACTCTTAGAGACCCCATGGACTGCAGCCCACCAGGCTCCTCCGTCCATGGGATTTTCCAGGCAAGAGAGCTGGAGTAAGGTGCCGTTGCCTTCTCTGCATATGCACACTACTATATATAAAATAGAAAACTAATAAGAACCTGCTGTACAGGAACTTCCTCGATGGCTCAATAGTAAAGAATCTGCCTGCAGTGCAAGAGACCCAGAATCTGCATGTTCCATCCCTGGGTCAGAACGATCCCCTGGAGGAGAAAATGGCAACCCACTCCAGTATTCTTGCCTGAAAAATCCCATGGACGGAGGTATCATAGCACAGGGAACTTGACCAAATATTCTTTAACAGCCTATATGAGAAAATAATCTAAAAATAGAGTTAATATATGTATATGAGTACTTTGCTGCACATCTGAAACTAAGACAACATTGTAAATCAACTATACTCCAATAAAAACAATTTTTTAAGTAAGCAAATTCATACTAAAAGAGGTCAGATTTGTGGTTACCAAGGCTTCCCCTGTAGCTTGTCGGTAAAGAGTCTGCCTGCAATGCAGGAGACCTGGGTTCAATCCCTGGGTCGGGAAGATCGCCTGGAGAAGGAAATGGCAACCCATTCCAGAGTTCTTGCCTGGAGAATCCCATGGACAGAGGAGCCTGGCAGGCTACAGTCTACAGGGGGTCTCAAGAGTCCGACACAACTAAGCAACTAAGCACACATACACACACAAAGGCAGGGGTGGCTGGAGGGAAAACTGAATGAAAGCAGTCAAAAGGTATGATGTTTCACTTATAAGATCAATAGATATGATGGACGTAATGTACAGCATGATAAATTCGACCGGCATTGCTGTATGTTGCATACGAAATTATTAAAAGTAAACCCTAAAAGTTCTCATCACAAGAAAAAATATGTATTTTTTTTTCTATTTCTTTAATTTTGTACCTAAACGAGATGTTGGATGTTCACTAAACTTTGTGGCAATCATTTCATGACATATGTAGGCCAAATTATCATGCTGTACATCTTAAATTTATAAGGGCTATAAGTCAATTGTATCTCAATAATACTGGAAAGGGAAAAAAAAATAGTAGGAGTTTTTACTGAGAACCCTGTCCAGCTCTGTGTTGGGAGAGCTACCTTAGATACTTATCTATAGAGAATGACCTATCAGGAGGCAACTTCAAGGAATGTTTTGGAAGGATGTAACTGTTATCTTTTTGTTGGTTTAGAATTATGCAGAATTATGACTCAATTTGTTTATTGTAAGGGCTGAAGATAGAAGGGAATGGGCATGAGAGGTATTATGGACTGAATGTGTCTTCCTCCAATCCAAGATGAAGCCCTAACTGCTCAGTGTGATGGCATTTTGATAGGAGACCTTTGGAAGGTAATTAGGTCTAGGATCGATGAGATCATGAGGGTTGGGCCCCCATGATGGGAATTAGTGTTCTTATAAGAAGAGATGAGGGTTCTTTCTCTTCACCAAGTTCAGATAGAGGAAGAATTCAACAGCTTTCAAGCCAAGGAGAGAGTTTTCATCAGGAATTCAATCATCTGGCACCTAGATATTAGACTTCCAGTCTCCAAAACTGTGAGAAGTGAATTTCTGTTGTTTAGGCCACCCAGTCTATGGCATCTTGTTACAGTAGCCCAAGCAAACAATTATAAGGGGTTACTGTTGTCTGACTGAGTAGAAGCAAGACTAAATTCACAGTGTTAGGATTCTACTGAATTTCCACTGGTGGAAGAATCTGCAGGCTTTCACAGCAGCCTCTGTCTGCAGAGGGGCTGGGCTGATGGCAGGGAGTTCCAACAGCTGAGGAAGTAACTGAAAATGTGACTAGGGAGCATGAAAGTAAACATTTTAAGGGCCAACTTGGACTTCTAAGCCAACAGTAGAAAATCTGGAGAGGAATCACATTGCTGGTTGGAGGGGTGGGATCAGTATAGTCATGGGTGTAGATTCCTCTGATCAAAAATTGTTTTTAACAGAATAGGTTCTTCTGTTTGCATAAATCGTTTTGTCATGAAAAAGATTTTTAAAGAGGGAACAAGAGCTAAGACCTAGCTTACTTTTCCAGATTCAAGAGATGAAGATGTAGCCAGGAGGCTTGTATAATCATGAAATGTGGCAGCTCGTCCACCTTCATGCGCCTGGTGACAAGGAAAGGTTCTCTTGCTTCCTACAGGAGCAACCCAGCAGGAATATGTCTAACTCTTCTCTGAAACTTCTCAGAAGAACGTCATTCCAGGCTCACCGCAAAAGAAGGGAAAGTCTGGAGGGAGATGCACAAGCTAAAGAGAACTGATTCAGCTGCTATAACAAAGGCCAATGTCACAGTGGCTTACCCGACATATCAGTTTATTAGTGTCTCCTGTAATTGTTCAAAACTAGTGTCAGAGTATCCTTTTTTAATGCCCCAAGTCATGGCCTGAAATACCTAATACAGTTCCTGCCACTATACGCACATTCTAGCCAGGAAAAGTGAGAAAGAATGGACAGAATACATCATTTCTTGTTAAAAACGTGGCCAGGGAGTTGCATGTATTATTAATACTTTGTGTAGGTCTTATAGGGCAGAACCAGGAAGTTGTATAATCACTTCTGCTTACGTCCTATAGGGTAGAACCTAGGCACATAGCCATGTTTAGCTGCAAGAGAGGCTAGGAAATGCAGTTGTTTGATTGGTAGTCAGTTTTTCAGCTAAAACTTGTATTACTCTAGAAGAGAAAAACAAATGTTGTGGGACAACTAGCAATCTCTGTCACAAAAACCTTCTGTAATCTTGCATGGAAGGAGGGCAAATCAGATTAGTCATAGATAAAGATCATTTTATTAGATTATAAACTTACGACAACAAGGAGCCTGGCTCTTTTTGCTCTTCACTTTGCCATCATTGCCTGGCACAATTCATGTACATAGTAGGTTCTCAATATTTATCAAATACATGGATGAATGAGAGGCAGCTAGGATGTGAGTATTCAGAAGACCCTCCACTGTGCCACTTCCCAAGGACTGTTGTTGCAAGGGTCCAGAATGCTTGATTTCTTGTCAAGTTTAAACATGAGGAAGTGTGCTGGAATTCCTTCACAAAGCAACATTTCCTACCCAGCATAGCCATCTTTATAAACAATGTGGTTTTTTTTTATAACTCTGGTCTAAGGTCTAGTGATGTCAAGTGTTGGCTGACACAGTGCGCATGGACAGTCTGACAGCATATGATAGGAGAAAATTAGGCTCGCCCAGCAGCTTTAATGTGCTATTACTATAAGCAAACTTGATGTGTTCTTGGGAGGGTTTTATCCCAAGTTCTTCTATATTACACAGATTAATTCTTATAGATGGGAGGGGCCGGTGTTGGAGCAAATGGGACATCTTCTGGGAGCTGCTGGGAGGGATCAGCTCAAGGAAGTAGAGCCTCCAGCCTTAGCTTGGGGGCTGGGTTAGCCTTCCAGCTCTCCCCTGGGGGCTATGTTTTCAGATCCAGCATTTAATAAGCTGAGAGAATCAAAAACAGTAAAATACGAAAGATAATACAACAGTCAATAGAAAGATAAAGTAAACTAAGAAGAAATAAAAAGATAGTAAGAGTAGTTTAAAAAAAAGGCAGCAGGCAAGTGACAATATGAACTAAAAATAAAAAAAATAAGCTAAAAAGAAATTAAAAGATGGAACAAAGGCATGATAAGGCAAAGGGTTAGAAATAACAGTTGGAAAATAAAAATATAATAACAAAAAATCTAGAAGATGAGATAAAAGACATAGTATAAAATAGCTGCTGCTGAAAAAACAGGATCAAAAAATGACTGAGATAAGTAAAATCATTAAACTCACAAAATAAAAAGACTAAAGGGATTAAAACAATAAAACGTGTTAAACCAATACCAAAAGAAATAAAAAATTTAAAAGACTAGGCTCTGAGGGAAGAGAGTAATAGATCAATTTTGTTTCATGTTAAAATAAGGCTGCACTGCAAGGGCAAAACCCTTCCCCTCATGCAGACTCATTCTTCTGAGTCCAGGCAGTCTCAAGGTTGTGCAGACCTCCCAACGTAGTAATTAGCATCCACAGCATTACATAGCATCTGGAGTAATTTGCTAGAGTTGCTCTAACAAAGTGCCACAAACTGGATGGCTTAAACAGCAGAGCTTAAGGTCCATGATCACAGTGTTGGCAGGGTGGGCTCCTTGTGAGGGCACAAAGGAAGAATCCACCCCGGCCCGCTCCCCTGGCTGGGGACGCCCATCTTCTCCTGGCGTCTTTCCTCCATGTGTGTCTGCAGGCAAATGTTCCCTTCTGATAAAGACTACAGTTCTGTTGGATTCGAGCTCACCCTAATTACTCCATTTTAATTTAGCTGCCTCTGTAAAGACTGTGTCTCCAAACATAGTCACATTCTGAAGTATTAGGGGTCAGGATATATGAATTTGGGGGAAGGGCCCATAACAGCATCCCTACAAGCTGTTCCTGGGAGGATACTCTCTAGACAGAGAGAAACAAGCAGAGAGCAGATTCTTCAACCTTTTGCCTAGTTTGGGGCCTTTGATGGAGCTGATTTTTTTTGGATTTCTGATTAATATTCATTTCTCTTGGACCCACAGGGCAGTAAAGCTGAGTCCCAGAAGGATAAGCCTCTGCAGTCTGACCCATTTTCTCTCATGACTTTAGGGCAGCTGGGGGCAAGAATCGTCCTGGCAGCCACTGCCCGGTGGCCAACAGAGAGGCCACCCACGAGGCTGGGCTGGTGCGCCAGGCTTCTCCTGCCAAGACATTTCTGCTCTGGCTACAAACACCTTGCGAGATGGACGATGCCATCTAATTCTCTGCAAACCCACAGCATGATTGCCAGCCAGGTTTTGGCCCTTGTAAGTCATTTTCTTCTGCCTTTTCCAAGCAGGAAAGCCAGGGAGAGCTGGGCACTGGAACACCTCACTCTTAGGAATGATGTTTCTTGGTTTCTCTGAGGTGGAGCTCAGGACTGCGTGCAGCGAGAAAAGACTGGAACATCCTCCTCCTGGAGAGGAGGAAGCCCTGACCCACAGATCACCTAACTCAATTTCCTTGTTAATAGTTGAGGAAATAGAAATTCAGGAAGGAAAGACTTGCTCCCAAGTGTTCTCTCCGTCTCCCACACGCAGGCACACACAGGCAAAGAGCAGGCCAGCGCCCAGGCCCCAGGGCAGCCTTCTGACAGGGACAGCTTCCTGGGCCTTCAGCCTGTGCGGCTGTGCAGGGCCTTGCGCTCAGAGGCCCCTGGGCTTGACTGACCGCTCTGCTGTCACCATCTTGAATTCTTAATCATTTGAAACAAAGGCACCACGTGTCAGTTTGCAGTGGGCCCTGCAAGTTGTGGCAGCGGGTCCTGCCCCTCACCCCCACTTCCCACTGCATTCTGATGAAGAAGGAAGCACAGGCCATCCAAGCTCTTCTTGGCCACGAGCTGGGGCAGAGACTTCGGGTACTGTTCTTAGCACAAGATAAGCCCTTCAGAGAAGGCGGAGGAAGGGAGGATGTCTTTGCTTCAGGCCCAAGGCTGTGGCTCTGGCCTCGGCTCCTCTGCGAGTCCTCAGCTGGGGCATGAGCCTCAGTCACTCCCATCAGATCTCTGGCCTGCCAAGATGGCCCGTCCCAGCCCTGTTCCTTTCCAAAGCCCCTCAGTCTCCCTGGCATAAACCCAAGGGGGCGGGAGAGGGGAGGGATGAAAGGAAAGTGAAAGTCTCAGCCTCTCTGGATAGCCCTTCTCCTCCTCCTCCCCCCTGCCTCTGCCCCCTGCCGTTGCCATGGAGACCAGAACAAAGCCTCTCTTTCCCCTCTTTTCTGGATTGTTAATTGTCTTTACTCCATGGTGCCTTT
>SJXQ01009757.1:97320-140749 GCA_006408695.1 Aepyceros melampus
AGTGACCCCCCTCTATGGGAAGGGATAGGAAAGAACAGAAAGAGAAAAGAAAGCAAGCAGCCGGTGCGCAGATGAGCCGCGTGTGCGTGTTTGTGTGCTGGTGTGTCTGGCAGGTGCCCTCTCAGAGGGAGGTGGCTGTCTTGGCAGCGCATCCATTCCAGTCGACCAGTGAGACGTGTGACTTGGTTTTATCCCCAACTTTTAGGATTACTAGTGATTAGACTTACAGAGAGGATGTGTGCTAGCTCGGGAGGTGAGAATGCCCATGCCAGCTCTCTTCCCCCTGCCTGAGTCCCTGTAGTAGCGACACATGTGAAGAATGGAGCCAAGTTTCAGAAGCACGCACGAGTGTAAGTGTGCGTGTGTTTGTGTATAAAAAGGACCCAGGTCATAGCATTAGCACACTCAGCAGCACATGCACTGAGCGGGGTCACCGTCTTTGCTCATATGCACGTGGGTCAAGTGACAGAGATGGGCTGAGAGTGAGATGGGCCTATGCTTACATGGGAGAAAGTCCTGTTGGGTGACAGGAGGTTGACTTTCACATAGAAACAAAGAGTTGTTTCTGCTTCTGGGGTCTAAGCTAGAATCTAGGTTGTTAAATAATACTCAAGTGTTACTTTATATGGTTCGGAGTCTAAGGACCCCATGAGAAGTGAAGCAGGGTGGTTATAGAGGAAAAAGCATGGATTTGAGGGCCAGAAACCTGGATTCAAATGTCACCTCTTGCCCCTTCACTATGTGGTCTCGAAAACTTCCCTTCCCCTCTCTGAGTTATCATTTTCCTCATCTGTAAAATGGAGCTGTTCCCATCTTCACAGAGCTGTTGAGAGATTAAAGGAGATTATGCGTATAAGGTACCAGAGTTGGGTGAGATACCTCTCCTTTCTTTGCACAAAGAGAGGAGCTGGAGGAGATGGTTCTAGAAGGCTGATTCCTTCCAGACCTTATATTCTCAGATTCTGATAGGCAAATGAAACATTCTATGAATCCACTTGTTATCTTCTTGATTAGCTTCCATGTAATTAAGACTGAGGATGACTCTCTGGAAGAACTCAGATAGAACCAAGTAGAGGCCCCCAGCGTCAGCCAGAAGGGAGTGCCTGCTGTGGCCCACCCATGTACCACTGGGGCACTCCTGACTTAGTCCTGACTCCAGTGTCTGACTATAGGGATAGAGAAAAGCACTTCCTTGGTCAGCAGGAGGAAGAGCTGGTGCCCAAACTAGCTCCGCTAGCCTGGGCCTACCCTGACCTGGCCCAAGACACAAGCTCCCTCCTCGAGGCTTCACAGAGAAAGTGGTGCTCGGGAGGTCCCGGTGGTCTGCCAGAAGCAGGAAGGGCTTCAGGCAAAGCAGTGAGACAGGGCTTTCCATGCGCTCTCAGCTCACTTCCTCTCCTGGAGCTTCTTTCCAGGCCCTGCTCCTACAACAGTGAGGAAAGCAATTCACACCAATCTGTGAATCTAATCCTTTTATGACTTCTCCATAAATAAGGAATATTTATACTCCTTCAGCAAATATTTTTTAAGCATCTCCTATAGGCTCTGGAAATTAAATGGAAAGTACAGCAGACAAGTTTCTTTTCTCACAGAGCCTACAGTCTAAGGGTAGACAGAAAAGTGCAAGAAAACAGAAAACTAATAAAATAAGCATCACTTGTGATATGAAGGAGGCAAATGGGGTCTAAAGGAATAAAGGTGGGAGATGGGGGTAGGAGATGATTGTAGGTGGGGGAGGAGGAAAGATGGAGGAAGGGACATTTGTGTTGAGACCAGAGAATGAAAAGGAGCCACTCTGGGAAGGACAGAATTTGGGGAGGCACTTTCCAGGTAAAGAGATATTTATAGGGTTTGAGGTCTGGTTTAAGGCTGATCCTTTAATAAGGAGATCTGACTGGGATTGGGCAAATTTTGCAAGATAACAGTTCAGGACTGGAGCACACAGCAAGGGGAGAGTCTTTAAAAATAAACAATTGTTTGATAAGCTAGTGGTTTGCCAGGTTAAACAAACTATTGTCCTGAGAAGGGGGCTGTCTGAGCAGTCATTGTTCAGAGAAATTGATTTTTAGCAAGCTCCTGAAGCAAATAATGAAGTTATTTACTGGTTTGCAGTCTTATCTTCCTGGGCAAGAAATTTCTGGAACAAATATTAAAGCCATGTCATTGTAAGCAGCCTTATTTAAGTTATGTGGCCTATAAGAATTCTCAGTTTCTCAGTTCTCAGAAGCAGTGAGTTTGTGGTAGTCTAGCTGAGAGACGACCACAGTGGCCTGGGCTAGAGTGGGGACAGTGGAGATAGAGAAGTAGATGGATTGGGATATACTTTTGGAGACAGATCAACAGTACCCACTAATCAGATTAGATCAGACTGAGGCAATCAAAGATGACTCCTAAGTGATAGGCTCAAGCCACTGAGTAAGTAGTGCATACCATTTACTGAGATAGGAAAGATGGTACAGGGTATAAAGAGTCTTAGGGGAGTGGTTAAAGGCTCAGTTTTGAACATGTCAAGTTTAGGATGTCTGTGAGTTCTTGGGTAGAAATGACAAGTGTGTGGTTGAATGCATGAATCCAAAGTACATTAGGCAGTCCTAGAGATCTAAATAAAAAATTGGGAGAATCATCAGTGCCTCATTGGTATTTAAAGTCATGGAAACAGTTAAAATTTCATCTAGGGAGAGAAAGTAGAGAGAAAGGAAAACGGGATGTCTCTCACCTGGAGACAGCAGTGGAGGGAGAAATGTAAACAGAGGAGGCTGAGAAAGGGTGACTGAGGAGGTCAGAAGAGGGTGGCCTCTTGAAGCGAGTGTTTCAAGGAGGGAGTGGTCACATGGGGTTAAACGTGCAAGTCTGGTATTGCCAGGAAATGGTGCAGTAGGCATAGACAGTCCTAGAATCTTCAAAGTCACATTACTTCCTCCCATCACTTTCTAGCTATGACCTTGAGCTTCATTTTCCTTACCTAAACGAGGATAGTGATACCACCCTCATGGAACTGGCATGAGGTACACACAGATAGTGTACGTGAAAACAGTACTATGCCTAAGACACAGTAGGCAGATACGAAAAGATCCCAATTCAAGTGTGGGTGATTGGGAAGAGTAGACTCCAGTGAAGTGAGATACAGTGGGTGGGAGCACTGGAGAGAGGGAAGCCCACTTGCTAAGCTCTCCTTTCTTCCCATCTCATTTGCCCTACAAGAAGGAATCCATAATGAGCTGACCCACTGAAGCTGATCAGCGGCCAGAGAAGACACCCTGATGCGTGGGGAGCCCTGGCATGGTGGCTGGGAGGAGGAACAGCTTGGTGGCACCTGAGAGACTTCCATAGTCTCTGAAATGCTTTACCCACAGTTGGCTTCATCCAAATGCCAGTTCCTGAAGAATGAATTTTAACTTTTCTCACCTCCGCAACCCCACCCATTTCTTCCTTTCCACTCTCCTCACCCATACCTTAGCTCAGGCCCACATTGTTTTCACCCTGGTTACCGCCACTGGCCACTGGCCTCCCGGCCTTCAGTTGGACTGATCTCAGTAGAGGCCTGCTTAGAATTCCTCACTGACCTCCTATTCCTTTCAATCAACCAACTGACTGATGAATATTTATCACGGGGCTGCTCTTTGCCAAGACCTGGCTAAATAAAGGTAGATATCTGGGCTGAGACCTAAAAGATGAATAAGAGAAGTTAGCCAAGGAAGGTGGTGAGGAATGATGATATCTAAAACCTCAGAAAGTCTTAGAGCCTGGCTGACCATCAGCTGAGATCCTGGCCACCTGCACTTTGAGTGTTATTTGCAGATCCAAGATCGACACACCTTTAATCTGCTCTGTTTTCCAAGACCCAGTTCAGATGGCATCTCCCCCAGGAAGCCTGATCTGTCCCAGGCCCAGCACGCTTGGTGGTCCCCATGCTCCACGTGCCTGGCTGACCTCAGCACCTTTCCACGGCACTGTAATCGTATGCTCACCCCTCTGTCTCCTCCAGAAAGGACAGGGCACTTTCTCATTCATCCTGGTGTTCCTTGCACTCAGTTGGGTCAGGCATAGGCATTTAATAAGTACACTGATTCAAATGAATCCATCCTCCCCTCCCCCACAGTATCAAACAGGTCAGGGAAAAAATAAAAGGACTTGAGAGAGTGCAAAATGACGGGGCTGGGAGTGGTCTGTCACATTAGGAAGCCGCCCAGCTGCAGGTGGGATCTTGCTCCTAAGGGAGGTTCTGAAACAGGATTTTTAAGTCCAGATTCTCTGTCTGGAGTGGTTAGGAGGCTGGGAGTTGGATCGACAACTTCTTGGGTCTTGCCCTAAGGAGCGAAGATCCTCTGTAATGACCTCATACCTGGGCAGTGAGAGGAATCCACCTCTTTCTTCTATTCTCTCCATCCCTTCACCCACCTCCACCCGCGTCCGCCGCCCAGGAACCTTCGCTCTTCCCTCTGCAGCAGAGGTTTCCAGCTGTTGCTGCCTGGAGGGACCTGGCCGCAGGGAGGAGGAGGGAACTCTCTGTCCCTCCCTCCTCCTCCATCTCCCCACCCTTCCTCCCTCCTCCAACCCAGCCCGCTCTCGGTCTCCCTCCCTCTTTCTCCTCTGAGGCTGTGGAGTCGCCTCGCAGCAGCGAGCCACCGGCAGCGAGCGCCCCGCTCCCAGTCCCGGCTTGGAACGAACTGTGTTAAGTGCGGGTCCTGGAAGCCCGGCCCGGGAGCGGTGAGCCCGGGTCTGATCCTGGGGCGCCGCGATCAGCCTCAGAGGCCGTGACTGGGGACCGAGCCGAGGCGCGGATCGCGGAGCGGGAGAGCCGGGCGGGCCGGCGCCGGAGCCCGCGAGTCCGAGCGCAGGACCGCGGAAGGCCGGGAGCCGGCCGCGCGCCGGGGCCAGAGGGCAGAGTGCAGGGAGCGGCCTGGCCCGGCCGAGGGCGCCGCCCGGCCGGAACCGAGCTCTCCGCCCGCAACGGCGGCGCGCGGCCGGGCGCGGGCGCAGGGTGGCCGCGAGCCCCGGCCGACTGCCCGGCCGACGGCGGGGGGCGTGCCTCCTCCCAGCGCGGCCGCCCCGGCCCGGCGCTCCCGGCCGCCGCGCCGCCGGGGCATGTGAACGGGAAGCCCGGGCTGCCGGCCTCGAGGACCCGGACGGAGGAGGAGCGGGAGCGCCGAGCCGCGAGCCCGGCGCCCGGCTGAGTCGTAAGTGCGCCCCTCCGTGCCCGGAGCGCGCCGTCGCGTCCCTCTCGCCCGCCCTCCGAAGTTTTGACACTCGCGACCCGACGTTTCTGAGCACACGCTGGGTCTTTTCTCCGCGAGTTTCCATCTTCGGCAAAGTTTTTCACAAAGGAACGGGTCCCCACCTACCCCGCACTACGCGGGTCCTGGCGGATACCCGCGGGCCGACTTGGGCTGGTGTGGAGACGGCTGGAAGCCTGGAAAGGCCATGGGTGGCTGTGTGTCTGTCTGTGCGCACCACACGAGCCGGGCTTGGGGTGCACCGCCCCCCGCTTCTCATTCACTGCTCAGGGGCACTGGGTTTTCCTCACTTGTACGTCCAGTTGGAGGGTTTCCTAGCGAGCAGCCGGGGCGAGCAGTGAGCGCCCGGCTTGGGGCCCGGGCGCCCGGCCCGCAGCGCAGGTCTGCCCGTGTCCTGCTTGTGTTGGGTGCGGGGGGCGGGCCACGCAGCCTCTCTCACGCTTCCAGGTTTGTTCCCAGCGGACCAGCTGGGCGCTGCACGCTGTTTGTTTTCTGCTCCGGCTGCTCCAGTTTCACCCCCCTTTCCCCTCCCACCCTAGCCTTCCTACCACCCCCAACCTCCCGCCTCTGCCTGTGGAAGGAGAATCTTTTCATCCCCATTTCTCTGCAAAAGCAAATCGTGCCTGGGGGCGGGGGGTGGGAAGGGGGTCTTGACGCTCTGTTCCCAGCGGCTCGCCCCATTGTTTTCCCACCCCGCGCGTTCTGTACGTAAACACACACACACACACACACACACACACGTGCGCGCGCCGGCTGCTTCGAGTCGCACACATGCACACACACTCACACACGCACGTGTGCGCGCCGGCTGCTCGAGTCCCCAGACGCGCGGGGATCGCCCGCGGGACTCTCCCATCTGCCCGCCTGGTCTTCGGGCTGGAGGTGCCCCTTTACTTAATCGGAGATAGGGAGGGCATGACATGTGGGGGTTGCCGGAGAGTCCAGGTCAGAGCCGCGAGCGGGGCCAGGGCGGGAAGTGAATTTTGAACTTCAGCCCTAGACCTTTCTGGGAGGACCCCGAGCGCACAAGCCGCGGCTTCCCGCCCTGGAGGGCCGACGGCAGCTGCAAGGACTCCAGCGACGCTCTTGGCAGCCTCCTCCGTGACAGGGGCTAGGAGGAAGCCCAAGAGTTTTCCTGGGAAGTTTGCTTTGACTCTGTGGGAATTTCCGGGCAGGACGCCTTGGCGCTGGTGAAAGGATCTGGCGAAAGACAGCGGGAGAAGATGCTGCTGCTGTTCTGGGCGGAGTTTCCAGAGACCCTGCTTTCTACTGTGCTCCCTTGGGAAGTGGGGCTGGAGATTCTGGGGTATAATTCCACACCTATGGACAGCGTGTGCTTGGTCAAGTCTCTTAACGTTTCCAGATTTCCCCCCATGCAAAATGGGCAGAGTTATCACACATCTTTGAGACTGGGGTCTAATGCTCAGGTAAAGGATACAGGTTTGGAAGGTATGAACTCCAAGAGAGTAGTTGGACATTGAAAGCCTAGTTTGGTGATTAAGAGACAGGGCTGTAGAGTTGGATCCCAGATACTGCTACTGGAGACATGATCTTAAGAAGTTTAACCTGTATCTGTTTGCTCATCTGTAAAATAGGTTTAACATGGACAGTACCTACTTCATGGGGCTGTCTTAGTGAAGCTCATACAATAGTGCCTAGCACATCATAAGTGCTGGAGAAGTGTGACATTATTATTGCCATTATTACTTAACTGACTTTGTACATAGCTCAGAAGAGCGTTCTGGGATTGTGCTCATTTAATCAATTATAATTATTGTCCATTTCTGGGAAGGAAAAACCTCACACTTCTTTCCACCCTTTTCCGATTTTAGCACCTCCCTACTCCTTGTGTGAGCTTCCCTGGCGGCTGGGTGATAAAGAATTTGCCTGCCAGTGCAGGCAGGAGATGCAGGATCAGTTCCTGGAGAGATGCCCTGGAGAAGGAAATGGCAGCCCACTCCAGTATTCTTGCCTGGGAAATCTCATGGACAGAGGAGCCTGCAGGGCTACAGTCCATGCGGTCACAAAGAGTCCGACACACAGAGTGACTGAACCACAACAGTCCTTGCATCTTGTGAAGTCTTTTTGCTTTTTCCTTTCTTTTTCTCCTTCCTCTCCTCTTCCCCTCCTCCCTCCCTTCACAATTTTTGTGAAAGGCATTATATTCCCTCCTTTTCCTCATTCTTAAAAATCAATCTTGGCTCGAGGCAGTGGAAATCAGGCCCCAGGAAGGGAGCATCCCCGAGAGTGCTCTGGCCTGGGCTCTTGGCTCAGGATCGGATGCCCATTTGTCTCTGGGGCCGGGTGACTTTCTGGAGAGCGGAGCCCAGGTGTCTGAGGCCCCAGGGAAGAGTCAAGTGGGATGGGCTGAGGCTGTTCTTGGGGGAGCTCTGCTCCCAAGGTGCCATCTGTGTTGCCTGCTGCTGGGGCTCACTTGGGAACTTGGAATATCCCAGCTGCCTGGGCAGACTGGATGTAGGATTTGGGATAAATAAGGGCAAAGATTCCACTTTCAATTTTCCACTTGCAATTGGAGTGGTTACTAGGAATCTGGGTTTGTCATAAGCTCCTTGTCTGATTCTGGACCCTGCAAATGCACCGCACAAGTAAGGGGGAGCTGGGCAACAGGAAGAGCAAGGCAGCTGCTGCCCACCCACCCTACCTTGGGCAATAGGTTCCTCTCTCTTCTTTCTCTGACCCCCTAACCCCCTCCCCAGTCCTGGGAGAAGATGGCCAGAAAGTTGGTCCTTGGAGATCCTGCAAGTGGGCTGTCAATGATGAGAACCAACATTTTAGTCTCCTCATTCATCCCTTTAAAAGAAATGTGTTGAGCTCCTATTGTATGCCAGGCCTGTGCTAGGCATCAGGACTTCAGAGTTGAACAAGACAGGTAGTGTGCCTGCCTTCTGAGAGCCTTCTTTTTGGAGGGAGGCAATAAATATCTTGAAATAAGCAGCCAAAATAGTATTAGATCCTATGTGATGTTCAGAAATACAACACGGTGATGTGATAGACAGTGTATGTGTGGAGACCGTCAGCGGAGGTCCTAGGTGGGGAGGCCAGTGAAAGCTGACCTGGGAAAAGACTAGCGCAGTCCAGGCTAAAGGATGAGAGGGAGCTTGCTGCACAAAGACCTGAAGGAAGGGGACTCCGAGCAGAGGGAGCAGCAAGTGAAAGACCCCTGCAGCCAGAACAGGGTTTGCAGCAGCAGTGCAGCCAGGAGGGCCGGGGCTGTTCACCCGGGGGCCTGGGGAGGAGCCTGCATTTCAGGACCAGGGCTGTGGTCCCAAACTGGTCTCATCACTGAAGCCACTGAATAGTTTTCAGGAGAGGAGTGACATTCTCATTTATGATTTTAAAAGATTATTTGGAACATAAAAAAAGGTTACTTGGTAATCAGAGTTGCCCCAGGAGAGGGAAATGGTGGCTGAGGAGTGGGATGAAGGAAAGATGGTGTTTTCTCTGTAGACTCTTTTGTCCTTTCTGAGTGTATGTGTCCAGTATGCCAAAAAAATACTAAAACCAGAGAGCATAGTTTAAAAAGTATAGCCTGGAAAAGATATATAATAAAAAAAAATCTAAAACTGTATATTTTAGTACCAATTTTGTAAAGATAATGGTATGTACATCACACACATACATAGAAGACTAGGTGACTACCTTAATGTTTGCAGAGGTTAATTCTGGACACCAGACGTATGGGTGAATTTTATTTTCTCCTTTATCTTCTGTTAATTTTTCCAACCTTCTACAATGGTCACAAATTACTTTTACAAGTGGGGGAAAATGTGGGAAAAAGGTATCACTTTGGTTACTAAGTAAAGAATAGTTTGAAGGGGAGCAGGAACTGAAGAAGAGAGGCTGGCTAGCAGACCGCTTCTGAGTTGAGGTGACTTGGATAAGGCGGCCTGGTAGGGGTCATGCTGGAGGTAGAGCCAGTTAGCACACCATTGCCTAACCCAAAGCCATGCTCTTGCTTTGAGAGGGCATTCCACGTCCAGCTCAGATTTGGTAATCAGGAATGCTGGGATCTGCAATGCTGACAATTTCCAGTGCTGCTTTGGCTTTGGAAATATCTTGGGTTTCAGCGACATCCTTATTCCCATCTTTCCTCCTAGTAGGGAGGGCCCCATCCTGAACATTTGAACATTTTGCTCCTGTGATAATTAGCAGCCTCAGGGCAACATGATATATACAATGAGAAGGATTTGGAGCCAGGAGAGCTATTCATCACATAACATCTCGGAACCTCCATTTCCCCATCTATGAAATGGGATGACAGCAATACTTCCCTGTTAGAGTTTGGGAGGCTCACATCTGTTTGAGTCTGTAGGTGGTCCATGAACAGTAAGGATCTGGGCTTGCTGTTGTCAGACAAGCGTTCATTTGAGCAAGGCCTGCTCCTCCAGAGGACCTAGGTGTCCCCGTCCTTGAGGGCTAACACCTGATTCTATGCAGGTTTTCTGCTCTCTGGGAGTGCTTTGAGTCTGGCCCTTATTGGGCAGCTCCCTGAGTAGGTCACTAGGAAGCTGATGCAACTGGAAAAGGGGAATTCAAATGCAGCTGTGCCCATACGCCTCCTTCCCCAGCCTTATTCAGGGGTGAAGCTGAGTGTTTGAAAAGGGCTCTGTGCTGGGAAGGCCTGGCCAGGCCCACAGTAAATTGTGCTTTGAATGGGAATTATTTTTGTGTTCTGTGTTTGCTTAAGAGGGCTCACTCCTGCCTGAACTCGCTGCAATCCTCACCCTCTGCTAGTCCTCTTCCTGGAACTCAGGTATGTTAGCCAGGAAGGCTGTCACGGTGCTTGTCACCACTCAGGGGACCAGGACGCATGGAAGGTTGCTTTCACATATCCTGTCATCTGCCTGTCTCCCCGCTTCCAAGCAGGAAAGCGTGCCCTGGGTTACCCCTGTTTTGACTGCCCTTTCCTTGGCCTACCTTCCAGCTCCTTGGGATGATTCAGGTAGGAGATTTGTTACAAACCAGCTGAGTAGCGCCACATTTACCTCCACCAGCTTCTCTGATCAGGAGTGACTCTTCCTTCTAAAAATTCAAATACTTTCTCTAAGCAGCAGTGGTATGGTAGTTCCCTCCTAAGAGGGGTAGAATGTGGTGGATGGGACGTTCGGTTCGGCTCTAGGACCTGTTGCATCCTTGGGCCTAGCCAGAGAGCCCCGAGACTGACTCTGCTCGGGCCTCATGATGGTGAAGGCCCTCGTGGTTCCCCTAGGAACACATCTCTGTCCAGTGAAGTGGCCAGAACTCTGAGAGGCTGAGGGGTGAGGAGGACGTGACCGGAGTATCCCCTGCCTGCTCCTAGGGTCATCAGAGCGTGAATCCAAGGCCTGGGCTCAGCCCAGGATACGCCGTGTGGGGCCCAGCATATCAGGTGTGCCCAGGAGGACCAGCCAGAGGAGCAGCAGGGGCTGGGATCTCATCCAAAGGCTGACGACACCAGCCAGGAGTGTTTTTATGGGGGAGGGATGTTGGGGTGGTAGAGGAGAGGAAGGAAGAAGTGAGGACAGTATCTCTAGCTGCCACGTTTTTTTCTTAAATAGCATCCTGCCTAGCCCTGCTTGGTCCCTCTGGGAAGGACATGTGCCATCAAATCTTAATTCAGTTCTCTTGATACACGCAGCAGACTCCCGTCCCACCATCAGTGGCCTTAGCATTTAAATGGCCTTGGCATGAAGCCCCATACATGGGCAGCCCGGGCGATCGCGGCCTAGTTGAGGGGGCATGGTTTAGCGTTACTCCCTGTCTTGTCCCTCTGTGTCTTCTGGGGATGCGTCCGAGGTACAGTGTCAGTGCTTTGGCTTGAAGAGAGGGGAACGCCCACTCAGGCTCCCTTCCCTGGTGGCTTGGGTCTGTAATCCCTGCCAGACCTGGAGCTCTCTGGGGGCCCCACCCTAGAGGAGGCCAGACTGATCTCCCCGGCCTCACCTCTGCTAGGCCCGCCCCTCGCTTGACTCGGAATGGAATGTGCCGCCTGTGCAACAGGAAGGGGTGGGAGCCAGCTCCAGAGGGCCTGGTCCCGTCCGTCCCGCCCCCACGGAGGGGCAGGGGCCTCAGGGTTGGGTCCTGCTTGCTCCTTGGCAAGGCTGGAGGTGCCCCACTCCAGCCTCAGGGCCTGCGCTGGGGACCCAGGTGCAGCCTTGTGAAGGAGCAGCCAGGGTCGGAGGATTTCCTTGTAAGGCCAAGACAAGGGTCAGTGACCAGTCAAAGCGCACAGCGAGCCAAGCGCCAGTAGCTGGGAGTGGCCCACCCCAGACCTCCATCCTTTCTTGACTTCTTTTTTTTTTAAATTTCTGTTTTAATTGTGGCTTATATTTTCTTATTCCTATACTTCTGTAGTTTCTAACGGTAGTACACCAGTAGGTGTTATAATCAGAATGGAAAGGATTTAAAATACATGTAGAATTGCCAGACAGTGAAACAGAGAAAGTGATCCGTGTTTCTTCTCTGGAAGACTGGAAATCAAGGCTTGACCAACAGTAGAATATTCTGCTGAAAGAGAATGGTAGGAGGAGCAATAGATGGAAATATAAGAGGCCTGTAGCCATGGACTGATACCAATTTGAGATACCTCTGAGCAGGCCCCGCCCCATGCCCCCCCTGACCCCCGTGGGCTGTGGGCTGGGGTGGGCTGCCCAGTGGCTGGCACTTAGGCCTCCTACTTCTGGCACCTGGGAGGAGGCAGGAAAGGGAGTGAACTCTGGCTAAAGCTGTCCTCCTGCTGACTCAAAAGAATCAAGTCCTACCTGGCCACAGGCCGGCCCGTGCACCCCGGGTGTGCCGCTCTGACCCAGGCCTGCTTCAGCACCCTCACCCCAGCCCAGAGGAAGGAGCCTGAAGTCATTCACCCATTCCCGCAAGGCTCTGGTTCCAGGCCCACCGCTTGAAAGGTAGGGTGGGGTGGGGTGGGGAAGGAAGCAGGAATAAAAGGTTAGTGGGGAGGGGCTGGAAGGACGCTTGTTTCCAGGTACAACCAGGCGGTCTGGGGCCAATGGGGCCGGACAGTGGGGAGTGAGCGGGGAGCCGCTGAAAGCAAAAGGGAGGGGCCCTCCAGCACTGCCATTTCTCTGACTTGCCTGGCTCCCCTGTCCGTGGCCGGTGGAGAGGGAGGGTGTGTGAAAGAGCGTGTAAATGCATGTAAGCCCGTGCCTGCTAGCCCTGGGGAACGAGGCAGTACCTCTAACAGCCCCTGGAAGGCAGTGGAGACATTAGACCAGTGTCAGGGAGACAAGGGGAGAGAGAGTCCGGCAGGGCCGGTGCTCAGGAGCCAGAGTGAAGCCTCCCTCCCCCCACCCCAACACTGGGGGCTCAGTTCTAGCCTACCAGAGGGGCGATCACCCACCCTTCTCCTCTCTGCAGGGACGCAGTCTCCTCCTGCGTCATTGTCGGTGGGCGGCCAGGGGGTGATGGTGGAGACTATAGCCCCACCCCCCCACCTGGAGGCTAGGGTTGGGGAGGTCAGTGGGGTCCCCTAGTTTGGGCTGGTGAAGCCAGGAGATCAAGGCTTCTCCCTTTAGTAGGGGTGAAGGGCTCAGCTGTCCCAGGTCCCCAAGCCAAGAAACAGGGCAGGGAACAGAGAAAGGGCATCTTGTTGGGGCACAGGTAGGTGGCAGGGGAGATTTCTCTCTTTGGTGTCTGAGAAAGTCAGGGATGAACCCGCCTCTTGCGACTGGGTGAGCGGAGCTCTTGGGGTTGTGCAGCGCACACCCTGCACAGCTGTGCGTGCTGGCCCTTTTGGAACTGGTGTAGAGCACCAGGCACCTGTGTTTCTCACAAGGTAAGTGCCTTTCTCTACTACCAGGTCTCCCTGCCCTTGGATCCATGCTCCTCGACTTGAGACTTGCATTTTGGAGGTGATATTTAGATATTTGTTTCCTGTCTCTAGGTGTTGATTGACTTGGGGAACCAGAATTGAGGAAAGTGCCTGTACATGAGCATGGGTGTGTGTGTACCCAGCAGTTTTAGGGGGTCTGGAGAGTCTGACTCCGGCTACCCTCCTGTGGAGTCAGCGTCCTGTTCAGACAATTCACCAAAGGGTGAAGCGAATTTCCCAAGTCCTGAGTCGAGGCTCTTAGATGGGGCAGGGAAGTGGGCAGAGGGAAAGTCCCTGCCCCCCCAGCAGTAACCTCTCCCCCAGGTGCCTTCCCTGGCCTTTGGCCCACTGCGTCTTTGTGTCCTGGCCTTCCCCACTCCCTCTCCCATCATCAGACTCATTCATCCCTTGTCCTTCAAGATCCTGCTCTTTGATCTCTTAGGAGATGACTGGCTAATCAGATTTGCCCATCTAAATTCATGTGCTGGTGGCAAGTTAACAGGTAATTCCTGAAGCTCTTTCAACTGACCTTTTAACTGGCCACCAGACCCTATCAATCCAAGAGGTGACTGTCAAGTGGGGACCTGGGGTGGAGGTGGGGTGGGTCTTTGGCCCAACGGCACTGTTTCATCGTGCATCCACGCAGCAGGCGGGAGGGGAGCAGCCTCAAAGCTGTGCCCTGCACATGGGCTGAGATACCAATTGTGAGGAAGGTAAAGGTTAGATACTAACTGATGAAGTGAAGGTTGGGAGGTGCGGGGAGAGGGCTGCAGAGCATCCAGGCATCCGGGAGGGCACCAAACCAGATCTGGGTAGTCAGGGAAGGCTCCCTTGTGTCTCAGAGGGTAAAGCGTCTGCTTGCAATGAGGGAGACCCAGGTTCGATCCCTGGGTCAGGAAGATCCCCTGGAGAAGGAAATGGCAACCCACTCCAGTATTCTTGCCTGGATAATCCCATGGACGGAGGAGCCTGGTGGGCTACAGTCCATGGCGTCGCAATGAGTCAGTCATGAATGAGCGTCTTCACTTTCTTTCTTTCTTCTAAGGGGGAAGCATAGTGACCTGGAAGGTGAGGAGACAGCTTATCAAGAGCAAGTCAGGGAGAAGGTTGTAAGGGCAGGTCTCCCCACATCTCCCAGGGCCCCACTGGGTTCTCCAAGGGCATTTCAGATATCCTGCCCCTCACCAAGGACCTGGAGCATCGTGACTTTTCAGGGGAGGGCGATTGGTGAGCGCTCAAAGACAGGGTAGCTGGGGGCTCCTGGCAGCCTTGTTTGGCTATGGATTGTGTGTGGCAGCATGGGGAGCATGGGTTTTGGGGTACACTGATATGCATGAGATGTGTGGGGGCTGACATTGGTGGGAAACCCAAGTGACCCAGGGATGGGAAGCCCAAACCTCTCCTGGGCAGCAGGGGGGTAAGGGGTAGGGGAGGGCTGGATGAGGGATAGGGTACAGGATTGCTAGGGCCAACTGCAAATTAGCCAGGCGGGTGCTAAATGCCTTTGCTGCTTCTGCCCTCCCATCCCTCCGGCCCTCCTGAAAATCAGCAACTGTGTCAACAGCGGGGTGATTGTGCTTGGCCGGCGGCAGGGCCGGGCAGGTGCTGGCAGGGCTACCCAGCCCCATGCTGGGAGCAGGCCCCTCTGGCTGCCAGGGCCGTGGGGTAAACAAGGCCGCACACAGGCCGGTCCTGAGGGAGGGCGGCTGCAGGCGGGCAGGAGGGGGAACAGGTGTCTCAGGAGGCTGCAGACACAAAGGCCACTTGTCTCCTCCACCCTGGCCCCGGGGAGCAGCCCCTCCCCGGCAGGCCCGCCCCAGACAGTGGCCAGGTCAGCCAGAGGGTGCTGGGCTGAGGGGAGGGCCGCTGCTGACCTCCAGACTCCCCTATCTTGGGGCTTGCTTTTTTAAATCTTTCGCTTGAAGCAGAGGTAAAACCAGTCCCTGTCGGGCGCTACCCTGGGGGCAGGACACCTGACTCTGAACAGATCCACTGTCCGTGAGGCTTCTGTGGGTCTCAGTTTCCCATTGGAAAGACAGAAAGACACTTGCAGCAGCTGGGGCACTGCAGGAAGAAATGGACGGGAGCAAGGCAAAGGCCCTGGAGCTTTTCGGGAGAAGGGCAGCCAAGGTCAGGAGTGGTGGAAGGTGGAGTGACAAGTAGGGCGTCCTGGGACCAGAGCTGCAGGTGGGCTTTGAAGTGGAGGTGGCTGGGAGCAGCAACACCCTGTCCCTCCATATCTTTAATGAAACAAACCTTTCCTGGACACATGCCAGGGGCCAGGCACTGCACTAAGGAGAGGGCAGGCAAGGAAGAATAGCAGCACTCTCGTGGACAGGAGGATTCTGGAGCCAGACGGCCTATGTGGCCTTGGGCAAGTAACTTAAGCTCTCAGAGTCTCAGTTTCCTCATCTGTAACATAGGGTGACAGGAGCCACTGCAGAGAGGTAAACGAATAATTGCAGTCCAGTCAAGTACTAGAGGCCAGAGGTGTCCAAGGGCTCTGGAATGCCCTGGAGGAGCAATCAGCTCTTCTAGGGTTTTTAGGGAGTGATCCATAAAGGAGGAGCAACCTTGTTTAACTCATTACTTTCTTCTGTTTTCTTTTGACTGCGCTGGGTCTTCGTTGCTCTGCGCAGGCTTTCTCTAGCTGCAGCGAGCAGGGCTGCTCTGTTTTCTGTGGTGCACGGGCTTCTTGCTGAGGGTGCTTCTCTTGCTGCAGAGAGAGCACAGGCGCTGTAGCTCCGGCTCGGTGGCTGCAATGCACCGGCTCAGTGGCCTTGCGGCATGTGGGACTGAACCTGTGTTCCCTGCACTGGCAGATGGATTCTTAGCCACTGTGCCCCAGGGAAGTCCAAGAAGGGGCAACATTTGAACTGGGCTTGGAGTGAGGTCTGGGTGTTTTCTGCTCAAGAATGTAACCCTTTCAGGCATGGGCACCCTGTGAGCTGCAGGCCTGAGGTGTGAAGGCGCCTGTTCACACCCGCATTAGGGTCTGTGAGCCTCAACGCTGGAGGGCCTTGGCCGCGGGTGAAGGGGTTTGAGCTCATCCATAGCCTGCTCCAGGGTCCGGTATCTTTCTCCTCCCGCACCAATACATTATGAACCACTCAGTCTCACTCTGGAATGCTCTTCAACTTATAGAGGAGCAGGATGGCTTGGTAAAAACACAGTGGAGTCTTAGAGTCAGAAAGTTCTGGACTGGAAGCTTTTGGATTTTGAATCTTGAGGTTGGGCCATTTACCTAAATTCTCTGAGCTGCATTTTCTTTATCCATAAACTGAGGCAGTGGGTTGTCCTTTCTGGCAGAGTTATTGTAGCCATTGGAGGGAAGTGCTGAGACACAGCAGTTGCCCAGGATTTGCCTCACGGGGGCTGTTGGGGCTACTCTCTGCTTGGTCTTGCCAGAGCCATCACCCTTCCTGTGCCTAGGTTTCTATATCTGTAAGGGGGAAATGGTGCTCTGTTTACTTCCTTCCTTGATTTTCCAGCTGGTAATGGGCCAGGCTGCCCACTTTCTGGGTCAGGCCTGACACCCAGGGCCAGAAGGATCAGCCACAGCCTTCCCAGGGTGCTAGCCGGGCCTGCTGGACCAAGTGCAGGGAGCTAACCTTGCTTTTCCCATCAGCAACTTGGGAAGGACCACTTGTACCCCTCCTGGGAAAAACTGTGAATACTGTGTTGCTGTAGCAGTAGTCAGATGAGGATGAAGACAGCTACCCTGGTGATTTTTGTTGCAGTTTCAAAATCCAGTTGTGGAGTCAGACACTTAGTCACAATTCCGCATCTGTTCTTGGTGGTGCCTTCCACGCACAGGTCCTACCACGCAGTTCATCTCAGGGATGCCTCGTGAAACCTTGTCAGTTGGACGGGCAGAGAGTGCCTCATCCCTCGCTTTGTGGATTGGGAGACTGAGACTTGCAGGCACGGTGGGGGGGCCTCTTAGTTCCACACTGACTGGAGGTCTGAAGAGATGAGGCTGGTCCATGGGGCCGGTGTGGCCATGCGGCAGCACATGTGGGAACCACGGTGGGGTCTTTGCAGGAGCCCCTGGCCTGCTGCCCCTGGTTTGGCGGAACTGGTGATGGGAAAGGGCTAGGGGCATCAGGGGGTGCCTGGGGTCTGAGGGCCTCTTGACAGCTGCAGGGAGCCCGTCCTGGGCCCAGATCTGGAAGAATAGTTGCCTTGGCAGACGCCACCATCCTCCTCCCCTCCTTCATTTGCTACCTTGGCCATGCTCCGCATGGGTATAGCCCCATTTTTTCTCCCTCCTCTGTACTCAGCATTTCTCAGGTAGCCTTCCTGGAGAGGTGAGGTCAAGGAGAGACGCTGATATGAAGGGGAAGGCGGGAAGATGGGACTGGGAAAGTACTCTGCGGTACCCTGGCCAGGTGGTCAGATAGTAGCTTCCTGGGAACCCTGGAAACAGCTTGAGTAAGAGACAGGCAGAAAAAGTAGAGACGACACTTGGGTTCTTCTGAGGGCTGTGTACATATTTACATATAATTTGCATATCACCAGTACACTGAACACGATTTCTATAATGTATACCTAGCCACTTTCACATTTGCCTTTTACTGTTGCTCTTTTCAAAGATGGCCGCCCCTGGCTCTTTGCTCTTGTCCAGCCTCACTCCTGCTCTGTTTTCCGAGCCCCTTAGCAGAGGGCAGGGAATGCTTGCGGGGAGGGACAGAGAGCCGGCTTCACAGCGGCCTGCTGTCGATCGCCCTCCCCGGGGCGAGCACAGGAGGTGGTCCCCAGTGACCCCCACCTGTGAGTGGGACTCTGCGGCTTCACGTTAGGTGCACAGAGCTCGGCACTTAGCAGGTGCTCAATAAATCTGAGGATAAATCGAGGTGAGCGACGAGGAGGGACCTTGGAAAACAGAGTTTCCTGTTCAGACTCCTCGGGGCCCAGCTTTTGTCCCTGAAGACAGGTGGAAGGGGAGAAATGAGCCTCTGGGGAGCAGCTTTCTCCCCTGTGGCCAGAGGAGGCATCTCTTTCTCTTCTTGGTCTTGCGGAAATAGTGGTGTGGAGGCTGCTGCTGCTGCTGCTGCTAAGTCGCTCCAGTCGTGTCCGACTCTGTGACCCCATAGACGGCAGCCCACCAGGCTCCCCCGTCCCTGGGATTCTCCAGGCAAGAACGCTGGAGTGGGTTGCCATGTCCTTCTCCAATGCATGAAAGGGAAAAGTGAAAGTGAAACTGAAGTCGCTCAGTCGTGTCCGACCCTCAGCGACCCCATGGACTGCAGCCCACCAGGCTCCTCTGTCCATGGGATTTTCCAGGCAAGAGTACTGAAGTGGGGTGCCATTGCCTCCTCTGTGGTGTGGATGAGAGGAGCAGAAAAGAAGGGTCAGGCCTTCTATGATGTTTTTCAGATTGAGAGTCTGTTATTAGCAATTTATGATGGCCAGGTCTGCAGCCAAGCACATTCTGTTCTCCAGTGTTGAGGGGAGACTTGCAGGGCCTTAACAAGAGGCTCAGCAGGAAAGACACTTGGGTCGCTAACTTCAGGACCGATCATGCAGGGCCTCGGCCTGTGCTGGCGGCAGCTTTAGCTCAGGGCCAGTTTGAGCCCAGCCCCATGTGGGGAGATGCCCTTCTGGGTGGCACGGCCTCCTCACGGGACCGCAAATGGCTCCTGTACATGGAAGGAGCCCCCTCCCACGTCGGCCCACTGGGTCTCGGGTTGCTGATTGCTCTCTGTGAAACGGGGTCAGGCCAGTGATGAGAGCAGAGTCACTAGTTTCTTGAGACGGCAGGGCCTGGGAACACTCCTACAGAGAAAGAAGAGTGGCTGTGTGAGGGAAGACCCCGGAAGAGGGGCGGCGGGCAAGATGACCCTTGTGGAGAGAGTGGTGCACAGGCAGAACAACCCCCTTTCTGCAAAAGAGCTGAGCTGGCGGAATTAGCTCGGCGGCCGCGAGATCGGGGCGGCAGATAGAGCTCTGCGGGCGCCGGGGCCGTGTGTGTGCAGGTTGCTGTGTGGCGTCCCGGAAGACCATGGAGAGGGCAGGAGCAGCACCTGCGGCACCCCCTCCTCCAGGCTGGCCTCCACGCTTCCCTGGATTCCTCACCAGTCCCCGTTCCTGGAAGCAAGCCCCCTTTCTCCATCCATTCCTCATGTAAGTCGGTTTCATTCTTTCTGTGATTTCCCTCCATTCTGTTCCCAACTGTTTGGCTTTGACTAGAAGCAGCCACATTAGCCATTCTTCAAGGGGTCCGCATCCCCCAGGTGGCCAGAGTGCCAAAGGGCAGAGAGCTTTGGTTGGCGGAAGGCTTCTCAGGGTCAGGTACCGTGCTTCTGCTCCCCGGCCTCTGCCTCATGCCTGGGAGGGGCCTAGTCTGCTTCCGGAAGAGCGAGTCTCTTAAGTAGCCATTTCTTGCATCCCGTGTCTCCAAGTTTGCTGCCATCAGATGGTTGTTGAAAGGCAGACTCATTGGAAGGATAAGAAGCTTTTGTGGGACTCCGGAAAGAGCCAAGGGTGAGACTGTAATGCGTTGGGTAGTGGGGGAGAGATGCTGGGCAGTGAGAGAACTGGCCTGGTTTCCAGCTGTTAGGATTCACTGTTATTATTATCCTCACACAGCTGACGGCCACTCAGTCCTGAGGCAGATTCCCTGTCCTCTCTTCTGTGGGTTGACATCCTCTTCTCCTGCTAGCTCAAGGTTCTTGCCTGGGGTCCATGAAAGGGTGAACTCCGCTCTGATCCAGCATGGGTAGGTTTGTTAGGTATGGAACACGCGCTCTGGGCCCAGCGTGAGACTCAGGGCTCCACCAGCAACCCTCGTCCCCTGCTAAGACAGATGTTAGTAGGGCGCCTCTGTGCCGGGTGCCGTGCAACAATGGTGACGAAGCTACCAGCCAAGAGGCTGAGGAACCCTGCTGGGGTAGAAACAGGGTTGGGGGGAGCTGAGAGAGCAGTTAGGAGAGATATTCAAGGTCAAAGGGAGTCTTGAGCGCAGGCCAAGGAGCCGAGACTTGGTTGACAGTGAGGAACCAGAGAACGTCTCAGAGAACTTTCAGAATGGATGGCTCATTCGTTGAAGCCGAAACTTCTCTCTGTTCTTCAACAAAATTCCAGCAGAACCCCGTGCTTTTTCTTTCCATTAAGACATTTTTGCTGCTTTCAAATTGTGCTGAACCACCTGGTAATAGAGACAACTCTCCTTCCCCCACAGGGCTCTGGGCTCCCAGGATCGGGACCAAGCCTGGCAGCCTGCAGAGGGGATGTTCCTTCTCCTGGTCTCATGACCACACTCACCCGGCTTTCGGTCCCACGGGGGCTCGAGGGAGTGAGTGTACCCCACTTTCTGAGATGTACCATTTCTCCATAAATGAGCAAACTCATTTTGTTCAGGCTTGATGAACGTTAATCTCTAGATGTCTTTTTTAAAGGCAATGGTTTGATATATTTTTTTAACAACTAAGATATTCAGAGGATGGATAAGTCTTCAATTCAGTTCAGTTGCTCAGTCTTATGGCTTCCCTGTCCATCACCAACCCTCAGAGCTTGCTCAAACTCATGTCCATCGAGTCACTGATGCTATCCAACCATCTCATCCTCTGTTGTCCCCTTCTCCTCGCACCTTCAACCTTTCCCAGCATCAGGGTCTTCTCAAATGAGTCAGTTCTTTGCATCAGGTGGCCAAAGTATTGGAGCTTCAGCTTCAGCATCAGTCCTTCCAATGAATATTCAGGACTGATTTCCTTTAGGATGGACTGCTTTGATCTCCTTGCAGTCCAAGGGACTCTCGAGTCTTCTCCAACACCGCAATTCAAAAGCATCAATTCTTCAGCTCTTAGCTTTCTTTATGGGCCAACTCTCACATCCATACATGACTACTGGAAAAACCATAGATTTGATTAAACCTTTGTTGACAAAGTAATGTCTCTGCTTTCTAATATGTTCTCTAGGTTGCCCATAGCTTTCCTTCCAAGGAGTAAGCGTCTTTAATTTCATGGCTGCAGTCACCATCTGCAGTGATTTTGGAGCCCAAGAAAATAAAGTCTGTCACTCTTTCCATTGTTTCCCCATCTATTTGCCATGGAGTGATAGGACTGAATGCCATGATCTTAGTTTTCTAAATGTTGAGTTTTAAGCCAGCTTTTCCACTCTCTTCTTACACTTTCATCAAGAAGCTCTTTAGTTCTTCACTTTCTGCCATAAGGGTGGTGTCATCTCCATAGCAGAGGTTATTGATATTCCTCCCAGCAATCTTGATTCCAGTTTGTGCTTCATCAGTCTGGCATTTCGCATGATGTACTCTGCATATAAGTTAGTAAAAAGCAAGGTGACAATATACTGCCTTGACATACTCCTTTCCCAATTTGGAACCAGTCTGTTGTTCCTTGTCCGGTTCTAACTGTTGCTTCTTGGCCTGCATGAGCTTTACCCCATACCTCATCATGTGAAGGCACTGGTGGGGGTGGGGAGGAGACCAAACCCTGCCCACAAGGAAGCAGTCATCTGTCTGAGGAGGTGAGACAGGATCTTTGGAACCAGCGCGTTGTGAAAACAGAGCTTTTAGCTGAGTGGGCCAGGGCCCCAGAACTCTTTTTTTTCTTTTTAAATATTTGTTTTAAATTTTTATGTATTTATTTATGTGGCTACTCTGGGTCTTAGTTGTGGCATGTGGGATCTAGCTTCCTGACCAGGAATCGAACTTGGGCCCCCTGCACTGGAAGCTTGGAGTGTTAGCCGCTGGATGACTGGAGAAGTCCCATGTCAGGGCTCATGAAG
Source organism: Aepyceros melampus (assembly GCA_006408695.1). Lineage (NCBI taxonomy): Eukaryota > Metazoa > Chordata > Mammalia > Artiodactyla > Bovidae > Aepyceros > Aepyceros melampus. The sequence continues at coordinate 119,128 of SJXQ01009757.1, forward strand.
ACATGTTCGTCTCCATGGGCTTGGTTTCAGAGGCTGGGTGCAAGGTGGGGTTAGGCAGATCCCTCTTTGCATCCTATCTCTGCTTTTTCTGAGCTGGAAGATTTCTGGCAAATACTAGAACTTTCTTTGAGCTTAGTTTTTTCACCTACAAAGTGGGAAAAGAATAATACCCACCTCCCAAGTTTAAAAGGATTCAATGAAGTGACGTCGATATTACAGTGTCTGGAGTAGCTAGTTTCCAGTTAGTGGGAGCTGATGTTAGATCACGGCCGTGATGGTGGTGCTGTTGGGACGACGGTGCAGCTCTCCAGGAGCCTGTCTGGATGTGGGGGCAGCTCCTCCCTTGGGTCATGAGCAGGGCTTATATGGGATTTGGGAAAGGGGGAGTGTGGTAAGCAGACTCCGCCAGCTGTGACACCTCTCTCAGCCCATCAGGTTCTCCCTTCAGATGTGTACAGATGTGCTGCGTGACCCTGGCCAAGTTACTTAGCCGATCTGTGCTTCCGCTTCAGGAGTTATAAATTACTGCCGACAATCATACCTGGTACTAAGAAGATTGAATAAAAAGGGTTACCTGGAAAATTCAGACACTGTTTGCCATGGAGGGTTGTGCGGGAGGGGTAGGGGTGGGGAGCAGCTCTTATCCAGGCATTTGCTGCTGTTACTATTGCTGTGATTATTCTGCTACAGGAGTGACCCATGCACTCAAAGAAACAAGGGCAAGAGCTGCTAACCCAAGTGTTCCCGGACCTTGGAGCAGGGGTAGGGTGTGGGGTGGAGGTGGGCTTCATTGTGCTGGCGCTGGAGGGCAGCCCAGAAAAGACAGTGAATTTCTCACCCAACAACTGCAGGCAGGGTGTCACCAGATAGAGCATAAATGATAGTTTGGCTCAGAGTGTTACTGCCTCTTGTCCTTTACCCACTGTTATCCCTTAATCGGGTCACTAAGGGTGACAGTTCTACACCAAGTCGAATGGATTTTTGCAAAACTGGTGAAATTCGCTTGTAAGTCTGAATCGCTTGACAGCATGAAACCACTACATTCACCAAACCCAACTGCTGGTGAAGTTTTATAATTCATAGTAACAGACAGCCTTTAACTAACCTTTGGACTCTGGGCACTCCAGAGCTCCTGCAGGAACCCAGCAGGAAGTGGAGGCTGTCCCCCAGCACCCTGCAGCAGACAGCGCTGATTGGTTGGGTGCGTCTGCGGGGAAGCTGCCTTTTCTCCAGAGTCCTTGTGCTGTGGGTTTGAATTGGAGGCAGGTGGGTCTTCTGTGGGATTTTGCTTCCACCCTTTAGCTTCAGATGCCTCAATTATAAAACGAGCTTCGTTGTTACCAAAAATACCTGTGAGCTGCTTTAGCTGGTTGTGCTCACTCAAAAATGCGGCAGGTGCTGTCACTGTCTTTTGCTCATGCAGGCCACAGCCTGAAGGTGGGAACCAGGGCCTTAGCAGCACCTGTATTCCTGCATCAGAGACCCTGAAGCCCTCCCGGACTTGAAATGTTATCTCTGAGGGAAGAAATAACAATTTATCCCATGAGCAAATGGAAAAACTGAGGCCTTGCAAGTTTGGGTGGTGTCTCCCACGCCCCCCAGTGAGTTCCAGGTGTCCAAACCCCTGACAGTTGTAGGGGGTTTTCCAAACCATCAAGCGTGTGAAGCGTTTTGACCTTTAGAAAATCACTATGCTGAGGCGCCAAGCAATTTGGTGGTGTGTATGTTGACTTCCAATTTATAGATAGGAAAACCAAGGCTCAGAAAATTAGGACTTAACCTAGGATTGTACCTTGATTTTGTGGCAGAGCTGGGGCTCCAACTCAGACCTCCAGCCTCCAAATCCAGGGTTCACTTCCACTGTGCACGCAGAGTTACCACGTGGGTCTGTGTGATCCTCTCTGCAGTAACTCTTCCCCTCCGAGCAGGTAGATCTGTTAGGGAGACTAGTCATGAGCCAGCAGGGAGAGGGTTAAATTCCTTCCTAAGCGAGGGCAGGTTTTGAGCTGGGCACCTCTAGTGACCCCGTCACTGACCCTCCCCCCGGGTCAGGGCGCGGGCTGTGGGGGAAGGGAAGGAAAGCAGCTCCAAGGGCTGGTGGGGACGCTCATCTCCCTTCTACGCTGGTCAGAGACAGTCAGGTGCCAGTGGCTCTTTTCAGTTTCCATAAACAGTCCCTGAGGCTCCCCTGTGGTGGGCGGCCATCAGCAGGGCCTGTCCTCTCAGTCAGGCCCTGTGGCCCCTGCAGCGCTTAGAGACACTGGAAGCCCTCTGAGTGTTCGTGGGTAAGGGGAGCTGGGCTAGTTTTTACCTGTAAAGGCACCAGTAATAGAGAATGGAACTATCAAATGACCTTCTGGCTCGATGGGACTTTGGTCCCCGCTTGTCATTCACTGAAGAGGAGAAGGAAGATCTGGGTGGCCCACAGAAGCCAGCGTCTCTGAAATAAGTGGTGACTCTGGACACTGGGAAGGCTTCTCCGTTCCCTCTTTCTCTCCCCAGGAGGCCCCCACCCCAGTCATCCCCTCTGTTAGCTCAGACCTACTTGAAGGCATTTATTTGAATTATTGTCTCTGTGTCTTCCCTAGATGGACCTCAAGGAGGTCAAGAGCTGTAGAGTAGATGCCCAGGGCTGCTCAGCAAGTCGGGGATGGGGAGAGCTGTTCTGGAAGCCAGGCGTCACCCAGCGCTTTCCTTGAGACTGCCACCCCAAGAAGGACAATTGAGGAAAGGATTTCCACAAAAGCAAGGAGCTGACTTAAAGGATGGGAGCAAAATCTATTCCTCCATCCCCGCCTTCCTGCCCCCACACCCTTCCCCTCCCCACTGAGGAATCCTTAATACACCTGTCTCTGAGTGACAGGGAAAAGCCTTTAATTGTACCTAGAGGCGAGGGGGGCACTGAAGGGAAAGCCTGCTAACTGGTGGGGCAGGTCCCACTCTGTCTGGCTCTGGCCCTTTTATTAGACACTTCAGTTAATGATGTTAATGATCGCTTTCTGCGCAAGGGGCTCTCCAAGGCAGCTGGGCTCCAGGCTGCACGCTCCCGATACCTGGCCAGACCTGAGTCCCCAGTCTGTGAGTCTGTTTTATGCCTGTCTGCAAGATTAAAGGTGCCATGAAACTGTAAATTATTAGCAGTTTCATGTTCTCCATCTTTTTTTTTTGTGGTAACATACATATTAATGAAACTGACCATTTTAATAATTTTTAATTGCATAGTTTGGAAGCGTTAAGTACATTTGCGTTGGGCAACTGCCCCTGCTATCTCCAGAAGTTTGCCTCCCCCAAACTAAACTCTGTGCTTGTTAAATAATAACTCCCCCTTAGCCCCTCTCCCCAGCCCCTAATGACCTCTATTTTACTTTCTGTCTCTATAAATTTATCGTTGTAAGTATCTCGTACAAGCAGAATCGAGAGATATTAGTCTTTTTGTTATTTCACTTAGGCTTATTACATTTAACATTTGCAAGTTTCCTCCACATTGTTGCACGTGTCAAATCTTTTTAAGGATGATGATATTCTGTTCTTATCTATACCACCTTTTATTTTGTCCATTCACTCTTCCACAGACACTTGGGTTGTTTCTACCTTTTGGCTGCTGTGAATAGTGTTGTAAAAGCAGGGGTGAGCAGCGTCCCTTCAGGGCCCTGCCTCACGTCCTTTGGTTGTACACCCAGAAGGAGAATTGCTGGATCGTATGGTTATTCTATGCTTCAGCTCTTAAGGAACCACCGTACTGTTTTCCATAGCAGCTGTAAAATTCTACATTCCCGCCAGCGATTGTCTGCATCCTTGCCAACACTTCTTTCTTCTTTTTAAATAGTAGCCATCATAGTGGGTGTGACGTGGCAGCTCACTGCGATTCTCCGTCTTTTTAAGGGGAAGCCAGGCCCCAGGAAGCACTGACATGCCCTCCGCATCGTAGAAGCAGCTAGGCCCTGGCCCACATTTCTGGGTCCCTGTCACAACCTCCGTCCTGGGCTTCTGCTACGAGCTTGTCCTGTCAAGAGGAGGCAGACGTGGGGAGGGTTTATAGATTAGGAGGTTGGGATTAACGGATCCACTCAACTATGTGTAAAATAAAGCCGGTAAGAACCTATTGTGTACCACAGAGAACTCTACTCACTATTTAATGACCTGTAAGGGAAAAGAATCTGAAAAAGAATGGATATATATATGTGTCACTGAATCACGTTGCTGAACACCTAGAGCTAACGCAACATTGCAAATACTTCAGTAAAAAGAAAAGAAAGTGAAGACAAAGAGGAAGCAGGTGAGGCCCTTCTACCTTGCCCTTCCTGCTGATTGTCAGGGCGTTTCCCTGCCTTCCGTCATAGGAGCAGAACGGCCCTGGCCCATCAGAAGTGTCTGGAGGGTGGATGACCTTCAGGGGGAGAAGGGAGTTTTAGTAATATTGAGATTTAAAGAGCTGGATTGTTTTAACCCTGGGCATTGGGTAAATTACGGTACAGCCACTGCAGAGATGTGCAACAATTACAAATGACTTCCTAACGAATTTTCTTTCTTTTTTGCTACACCTCATGGCTTCTGGGATTTTAGTTCCCCAACCAGGGATCCAATGCAGGCCCTCACAGTGAAAACGCAGAGTCCTAGCCACTGGACTACCATGGAATTCCCTGAAGAATTTTAAATAATTTCCAGTTTTTAGTAACATGAAAGCTTCCTCTGATAACACTATTACATGTATATGGAGGGGAATAGTATAAAACTTCTTTATGAGCTTAATGATGAAAAAGAAAACTAGACACAGGAAAAAGATGTAATGGGAATATGCCAAAGTATTATCAGCTGCCACCTCTGGATTAATGTGAAGTGGGTGACTGACTTTTTTGTCTTTATGTTATTCTAAATTTTTCAGGTTATCTATTGTAACAATGAGTACATATTCCTCTTATAGTCAGGAAAAATATTGATAATAAGATGACTGCCGCAATTCATTTGGCCACATGTGTTGAGTGGCTGATGGTGGGACGCTAAGGTGTGGAGGTGTGAGGACAAAGGGCAAGGAAGGAAAGTCAGGACCCCGGCGAGGTGATCGCTGGGGGAGGTCAGGGAGGGGGGCATCTCTGCGCCCTCCGATGCCGCCCTGAACTCACGACACTAGGACCCTGGTTTTGAATTATTTGGTGTCTGCATATGGCATTGCCTTTGACTTTACTCACTTCAGCTGAGCTAGGACCTGCCTGGATGCCTTGACCCTCGTCGTGAGGGCAGCAGTGCCCTGCAGAGGTTGCGATCGAGGGACAGGTGACTCAGCCTCCAGTGGGTGATTTCCCATGGCTCGTAGGCCCTCAAGCACGTGGAAGAGAAACCGGTGGATCCAGCGCTTTAAAGAAAGTGCTCAACGGCCGGTCTCTGGGCCCGTGTTTTGCTCACCACTCATTGGCCATGACCTTTGGCAGTTGTTTAGCCTCCTTAATGCTTTGTGTCCTCAGTAGTAAAACAGAGATGATGGTAGTAACTATTTCTCAGGGCTCAGGAAAGTATTAAAAGAGCTAATGCCTATTGATGGCCTTTAGCTTGTTGTGTGCCTGATTCCTGTTGTCTGGTTGAGACGAAGATTCTGATGCTAGACATCCTGGACGCAAACCTCCTCTGTGCCTCAGTTTCTCCATCTGTAAAGTGGAGATCATAATACCAGCTATTTCAGATGGTTATTGTGAAAATTAAATAAATTACTATAAATAAAAGTGATTCAAATAATACTCAGCACATAGTAAATACTCAGGAAATGTTAACTGTGATCAGAGGGGTACGCACCAGGGTGGCAACCAGTTGTGGGGGGGGCACCCGCTAACTTATCTGATTGTCCCGGGAGTCCTGTCTCACAGGTTAGTGCCCATCATTCAGTTGTTAAATACTTTGAATGTCACCGCTATTGTTATTAGCAACTTGGGCTCCAGATGTCAAGATCCCGATCTCATCCTACCCTTTTGCCAGATTTCTCTCTTTTCTTAGTTGAAATGGTCCTGCTCAGTTTCCAAAGGGTGCTGGTGCTGGTGCTGGAAGTTGGGGTCCCAGGCAGACCTGGGGTGCAGGCTGGCTGCTTTGGGGATTGCTTGATGAGCATTTTAGATGAAATCGGAGACTTGAAGCTGTTCTCCTCCTCTTGCTCTCCTGCCCTTTTGAGAAGGAGCCAAAGCCAAGAAAAAGCAACGACTCACAGATATAAAAGGGACCATGAACATGACGGACAGGAGAAATCTTCCGCAGCAGTCTTGGCTGCCGGTGGGGTGATGGGGTAGATAATGGGAGAGGAAACGCAGCCTTTGCAGAGAAATAGAACGGAACACTTTGTTCACTGGAAGAATGAACGCTGCTTGAGTAAGAGCCGCTCGGTGGGGTTTCCGATGATGAGCTTTTCTTTGGGGAGATGATGGTGATTAGGTTTTCTCAAGGTGCAGGTGGGGTCCCACCCAGAAACCCTGTGGTGGGGGAAGCCACAGGCCTGAGCAGGGCGCCCAAAGGTGGGGCCAGTGTGTCCCAGGGCAGCTCATGGGCCCTGGCCGCTGACTGCAGTGCCGCCAGCCACTCTGCCCCTCCGTTGTCTGCCCAAGCCGAGGAGCGGGATGTGCAAATCCCTCTGGAAGCCCCCGAACCTTTTCTCAAAGTATATCTTTTTATGGAGCTTTAGGGAGGTAGAGGGGAGAAGGCAACGGCACCCCACTCCAGTACTCTTGCCTGGAAAATCCCATGGATGGAGGAGCCTGGTGGGCTATAGTCCATGGGGTCGCTAAGAGTGGACACGACTGAGCGACTTCACTTTCACTTTTCAATTCCATTCATTGAAGAAGGAAATGGCAACCCACTCCAGTGTTCTTGCCTAGAGAATCCCAGGGACGAGAGCCTGGTGGGCTGCCGTCTATGGGGTTGCACAGAGTTGGACACAACTGAAGCAACTTAGCAGCAGGGAGGTAGAGGGACTTCCCTGGTGGCTCAAATGGTAAAGAATCAGCCTGCAATGCAGGAGACTCCTGGGTCAGGAAGATCCTCTGGAGAAGGAAATGGCAACCCGCTTCAGTACTCTTGCCTGGAGAATCCCATGGACAGAGGAGCCTGTTGAGCTATTTTGTCCACGGGGTCGAAAGGAGACTGAGCAACTTTCAGTTTTTTACAGGGAGGTACATCCCAGGGAGAAGAGGATAAGGCCATGCGTGTTTTCTGATTATTTCCATGCCAACTTTCTGGGTCAAGAAGGTATCCTGTCAACACTTCCCTGGACATATATTCTGTACCAGATTCTCTAAGCTTATGATTACCTTCTAATCACAAAGTAGGTACTGGAATCTCTGTTTTACCTGTGAAGAAACTAAAGTTTTGAGAGACTGAATCTTTCCCCCAAGTTTCCAAAGTGACTTTGGTTTTTTTTTGATTAATTCTTCCTTGGCCATGACTCAAGAAACGACTGGAATCCTGTAAGCGGCAAAGACAGTGGCAGCTTGATCTTTGCTGGAGTGGATCCTGTTACCTGGGTTAGAGGGAGCCAGGGCACAGCCAGCAGATGAGGAGACATGGATCCGGGCATTAGAGAGGGCTGAGTTCAGATGCCTCCGCTGGGCCTTGGGTGGGTCAGGAGAAGGAGAGGCAAGCCCTTGCCCAGTGCCCTCAGCCGGGTGGTGTTCTGGCTCTGTGTGCTCTTTTTCCTCCTGTCCCCGTGGTTAACACTCAGGGCTACCCCACAAGGCAGGTCTCTGCCGAGGCCAGGTTGGCCCAGGCCTGACGGGACCCTGCTCGTGCGAAGGAGCAGACGCGCGCGCCCTCATCCAGGCCCGGACCTGGGCCTGGCGCTGGGAGGGGCGGTCAGCACTGCAGCTGCCCCAGCCCTGTGGCCAGGCTGCTCACGGGGCTCGGGAGGGGCTGGAGACAGCCTCAGGTCCCGAAGCAGGAGGGCCCCGGACGAGGGCCTCCAGGAAACACTGTCTACTTCCTCGGGTTTACCCAGGCCGGTGCGGCAGCCCCTTCCTCCTGGGAGTCTCAGCGGCCCTTCCATGCTGCCTCTTCTGTCTGCTGGATTCTCCAGGAAGAGGAGACTCGGACGAGGCTCTGGGTGGGAACGGCGCCGCCCGTTTCTCCCAGCTTTTTAAGTCCTTAAAAAGCTGGGAGTCAGCTGAATCTTGGCAGCTGCCAGAGCTCTGTCTGGAGCTGGATTTCTGTGCCGGCAATGCAGGGGGCTGCCTCCTCTTACAGGCTAGGACAGGGGCTCCCGGGGGCTCAGCACGCCTCAGTCTAGCTACTCTTGGCTGCTCTGCTAGGTGGTATATTACCTTGGTCAGCCTGGAAACAGCCCAGGGACGGGGGGTGTTGGCCGTTGTCTCCACCTGGTCTGGGCTAGACGGGGCCACACCATGGACCTGTTCACCCCCAGGGCCCACAGAGGCCGAAGGAGGGAGAGAGCCTCGCAGGAAAGCTTTGTTTCAAGCCTGTGGCCAGCCCAGCTCCCAGCTCTGAGTAAACAGCAGAGATAGGATCGGGCGTAGCCAGGAAGGGTGGCAGGGTGCGGCCTGGGAGAAGAATGGCAGGATGTGGCACTGGGCACCGTGCTGGGCACCCACGCCTCGGGCCATTGTTCAGGGCTGCCCGGGGCTCTCAACTCTCAGGGGCCCTGAAAGGAAGTGATGTTCCTCTGGGACCCGTTCCCCTGGCCCTGCCCCTCCCGGCCACATGCTTCCTCCCTGGCAGTGCCCTCTGCACCACCCACACAGGGCTAGCTTGGGGGCGGGGGTCTCAGTAGAGGGTCAGGTGTGTGCCCAGCAGGGAAGTGTCGTCACTGGCCCTCCTAGGAGGGTCTGCCTTCCTGTAGCGCTGGGTCTGAGTCACCCGTCATGCTCCGATGACTGGAATTTATGTCTATCTTTATCTGTATCTAGATGTGGGGAGGGGAGGGCTGTTGTTACGGAGGGAGGAAGGTCTGAGAGTAAAAAGTCCTTTGATTCCAATCTGGCTGGGCTGGTTGTTGTCTGATTGGGAGAGGAAGTGGCTGGTGATTTGTTTGGGGGTAGAAAGGGGCTTAGTTTGTGTGTGCCTTGGGTGGGAGGGGGTCAGAGGGGCTGGGAGAGGGTTGACTGTAGGCAGGAGAAAGAGGAGATTAGCCCTTGGAGTCTGCCTGGTTGCAGACTCCAGAACTGGGCTCTGCACCCTCATCCCTCTGTGGGGGCAGGCGTCCGCTGCCTTGTCCTGGGCGCTGGACTTGGAGTCAGCTCAGAGACTCTGCGGCATCCAGGGTGGGGCTGGCCTAAGCCCTCTCCCCCTAGGGGGCCTTCACTTCTCGAGATGCTCAGGTGAGATTAAACCCAGGAGAAGGCGACGGAGGGCCTGTGGGGTAGGTTCCCCGGAAGGGAAGGGAAGGGAAGGGAAGGCAGAGCAGGAATGCTGCTCCGTGCCCCAGCTGGCTGAAGGTCCTCTGACCCATTCCTAAATCAGTATGCCCAAACAAGCCAGGTGACCCTGACCTTTCTGGGCCTCAGTTTCTCCATTTATAAAATTTGAGTAAGACTGGGCGAGAGGGAGGAGATTGGGAACATGGAAGCGCTTCTACCCGAGTGAGAGCCCCACCAGGGTCGCCTCTGACCAGGACCTTGGTGGGAACTGGGGGAGGCCAGTAATCCACATCTCCTGAGCACCAGAAGAGTCTGACTTCTGGGCATCTGGGGAAAGGGGAGGCTGTAACTTCTGACCTTAAAACCTCCTGAAAAATCATGTATATATGATTGAAGCATGGAGCATGCTTTGTAGGGAAGGGGGTAATAAGGGAATTTTTTTTAAGTCTCTGGAAAAGACTTAAGGGAAGACTCCACAGGGTCTTTAAATTCATAATGTTTGGAAAATGTTTCTTACTGTCCCAAGGTAGGATCAAAAGGAAATGGGCTTGCCTTGCTACTGGGTGATTGGGGTCATTCACAGGAAGAGCTCAGATGCAGGAAAGATGCAGCTGAGGATAACTGGGTGTGGGAGGTGGGGGTGTGGGAAATTAGCCCCAGACAGCAACATCCATCTAATGATGATTACAGTAGTTGTCACTTAGGCATTCAGATCTGCCTTGTCCTACGCTGCTGAACTATATTACTCTGAGTGTTGTACAAATGTTTATTGAGCACCTATATGTACCAGGCACCGTGCTAGACTGCGGCTATAATGACGAGCAAAACTAAGCTTATTTTCACAGTGTGGCGTTGGATGGGTTCTCAGGCTACTGGGCCAGTCAGAAATAAAACATGTGAAGGCATCATTACCAATTTTGAAAAGTACTTTGAAGTCGCAAGTTCAGGATGCCAAGAGAATGTAAAACAGGCACATCTTACAGGGACTGGAATGTTAATGGAAGGCTAATCTCCTCGTCTTTGGTCTTCCCTTGTGGCTCAGCTGGTAAAGAATCTGCCTGCAATGCAGGAGACCTAGGTTCGATCTCTGGGTTGGGAAGATCCCCTGAAAAGGGAAAGGCTACCCACTCCAGAGTTCTGGCCTGGAGAATTCCATGGACTACGGTCCATGGGGTTTCAACACGGAACAGCATTCCTGCTCTGCCTTCCCTTCCAGGGTTGCAAAGTCGGACACAACTGAGCAGCTTTCACTTCAATCTCTTCATATTGGGAGTTTTATTCCCATTTCACTGAGGAGGAAATTGAGATTTAGAGAGGTTATGTCAGTTGCCCATGGTTACACAGCAATCAATTAAGCAAAGTTAGGATTTAAATGGACTCAGGTCTGTCTGACCCAGAGACTTCTCTCTCAACCCTCTGGCTCTAGGAGCATCCTGGGCTATATGGCAACCTAATGGATGCTCTCCCTGTATTATTTAACTTCCATGGACACCTGTGAGAGATGGATTATTATACCCATTATATGGATTAGGAGGTGGAGGCTCAGAGTTCATTAGTTTCCCAAGGTAACACAAGTCAGTTGGTGGCAGGGCAGAGATTTGAATCCAGATGGTTAAACCCCAAAGGCTGCACTCTGCATCAACCCTGGGCTGTTGCTTCTCCATAAACCAATGAATCCAGGGAGGGGACCAATGGAGAGCCAGGCCCCGTGCCTGCAGTGGAGACAGACGCCTGTGGGAATGAAGGGCCCTTTTCTGGGCCTGTCTCTTATACACATCTGACAAAATCTTTTCATGCCTGCCAAGAGCCACTTTCTTTGTTACCAGGCTGGGGCGGACTGTTGAGAGCCCCTCCAAAATAAAAACAATCCCAGTGCCCAGTTCGGTGTACTCTTGGGAGTTAAGAGTGGGTAGAAAAGGCCATCAAGGTCAAAAGGAAGAGCTGTCTTTGTGCAGCGGAGTCCAACAGAAATATAATGTGAGCCACACTTATACACGTTTTTCCCTAGCTACAATAAGAAGTGCAAACAGAAACAGGTGAAACGAATTTTAACGATGTGTTTTATTTAACCCCAAAGTGTCCAAACTGTTCTATTTGAACGAGTAATCAATAACCAATGAGCTGTTTCACATTATGTTTCCGTCCTAACCCTTCCAAAACGAGGGTGTAGCTTGCACTCTGCATGTTTCCACTGGGACCAGCCGCGGGTCAGGTGCTCAGCAGGGGGGTGGCCGGGGTACCGGGCCGCGCGGCCCTGGGGTTCCTTGGGACCGAGCATCACCTCTTCTGCCTCGGCCTTCAGCGGCGGCTGCAGGAGGAGGCTGGTCCCCAGCGGGACCGCGCTCTGGGGGGCGGCGGGCGCTGGGGGTCCCCCGGGTGCCGCCGGGGCGCTGGGCCGCGTGGGGGCGCACCCTGAGGGTGCCCGGAGGAGAAGCCCCCAGGACCCGGCGCGGGGGGCGCGGGGGGCGCGGAGCCGGCCGGGATCTGGAGCCCGTGGCCCCGCATTGTCCGCCTGTCGCACTTCCTTTGGCTTTATTGCCTTTGTCCAACACCCTATTGTCTGGTTTCCTTTTGTCCCCCTTTCAGCGCCGCTGTCTTTTATTTCCCAGCCAGCCTGGTTGTTTTCATTTCTTTTGTCTGAAGTTCCTGAGAGGAAGGTTTTATTTTCAGCGGTTTGATTAATTCACAGCTTGAGCCCCGGGTTGTTTGTTATGTAATTGCGGCCCTCGGCTGCAGGATCGCGCCCCTCCCCCGCGCCCCTCCCGCCCGGGTGGGCCGCGCGCCGGCTTCCTGGCTGCTGGCCGGGCCCGCGCGGGCGGGACCCAGGCGCACCCCAGAGCCCTGCTGGGCCGCGCGGGGTCTCTTCTCCTCTCCCCGCTCCTCCCCCTGCAGTGCCCCTCCTGGACCCCGCAGCAAGTCCCCAGGGCACCTTGCCCTTTGAAAGTGGCCAGAGAGTCTGGCCTGGTCTGGTCTGCAGGATAGCATCAAATCGAGCAGATACATCTTACTCGACTGGAATGCTTTCCGTTATTTCAAGTAAAACACTGTGCATGGGTACAGTTTTGGGTACGTCTGTCGAATGTAGCGCAACGCATCACTCCTTATAAGAAGCATTTTGTTATACAGAGGTGATGTAATATACAAATATTATACTGCACCTGCAAGTTAATTTGAGGGATGTTTTACTCTATATCATTTTTGCCTTACATTCCCCTCCTAAAAATGTAACGCCCGTGTAAACAAAATTTTTTTAAAGTTTTATTTAACACAGCTTTTCAAACGACTATGTATCAGAATCACCAGGAGGGCTTGTTAAAACAGATTCATGGCCTCACCCACAGAAATCCTGATTTGTGCCTGACCCATGACTTCACCTTTCAAACTAGCCGCCGGGCTATGCCGGCTGCCTCCCTTTGCTGCATTTCCAACCGGCTGTGCTTTAACAAAGGCACCAAGCACTCTTCTGAACACCTTGTACATATCAATTCATCACTTCACACTGTCCATTTTACAGATGAGAAAACAGGTATGGAAAGGTTGAGTAACTTGCCCAAGATTCCTCAGCAGCTCCTGGAGTAGCTGAGGCAAGACCCATGCCTTCTGGGAACCTGCTGTGTGTCCCAGCTGGTCTTGTCTCTGTGACTTTGGAGGGGCAGCAGGTGAGCTCTGGGCATCTGCTGCTCTGGCTGTGAGCCTGGTGTGACCACCGAAAACGACTCCAGGATCCTGCTCAGCTACTCAGTGATCCCACACGGCATGGTGTCAGCAACAGAAGTAGGAGATTCAGTCTCTGCTTTCATTACACTGGGGACTGCAGAGGCCCAGAGGGGGCCATATTTAAGGAAAACAAAGAACAAGTGTATGAGGTAGTCAATACTTGGTTTCGCTTTAGGGGAGTAGGAGGGAGTGTGAAAGTGAAAGTCACTCAGTCGTGTCCGACTCTTTGCTACTCCATGGACCGTAGCCCTCCAGGCTCCTCTGTCCATGGGATTCTCCAGGCAATAATACTGGAGTGGCTTGCCATGCCCTTCTCCAGGGGAACTTCCCAACCCAGGGATTGAACCCAGGTCTCCAGAGTTGCAGGTGGATTGTTTACTGTCTGAGCCAGCAGGGAAGCCCCTGGTGAGTGGTGGAAAGGGAGACGGTCTGGCCTCTTCATAAAGAGTAACTGCTACTCAATCTCAGTTATTGCCCCAGACTAAATTCAAGAGAGTTCAAGCCCAGATTTTTATGTGCTATCTCTTGATTTTAAATTTTGATAACTAATTACAAATATGTACTTACACATACACAGACACATACTGTATATATGATCTTGGTTTTACTGGGCTTGGAAACAGCCAGTTAAGTTTCTAGCCTTCTCAGTGGAACCCATCAGCCCTCCAGTCCCAACGCTGCAACAAGCAGGGCACAACAGAAGGTGGCCCCGTCTCCTCTAGGCCTTTCTATTTAAAAACAAGGTGGGGGAGGGGGCAGAGTCTTTTCCAGTCACCGGGAGTTCCAAGTGGAGCTTGTCTTTTGCTTGCGCATACCTGTTTGGGGCTGGAACAGCAGTCACTGCCCAGGGGCTCAGGTCCTCCTCCCTGACTCTGCCCCTCCTCCCTCAGGATGTCTATGAGGAGCCCTGGCTCTGCCCAGCTGGTCCTGGATGAAGTTGGCACCATGGTGAACTGTACCGTCAAGGCAGAGGGGAAGAAGGAGCCCTGTTACGAGGACCAAGGCTCGGCCGCTGCAGCTGAATCGCAGCCTGGAGACCCAGCCCGTGCCCCCCAGAATGGTGCTGGCCTGCAAGCTCCAGCCCAGGTGCCCAGTGCTCTCTTGTGTCCCCTGGGTCAGGTCCCCAGCCTGCCTCTGCAGTCCTGTGTGTGTGCCCATCCCCCCGGTGGATGGGCCAGGCACCCACCAGGGCTCCTGGGTCAGGGTCCCCAGCCTGCCTCTGCAGCCCCTGTGCGTGTGCCCATCCCCCCGGTGGATGGGCCAGGCACCCACCAGGGCTCCTGGGTCAGGGTCCCCAGCCTGCCTCTGCAGCCCCTGTGCGTGTACCCATCCCCCCGGTGGATGGGCCAGGCACCCACCAGGGCTCCTGGGTCAGGGTCCCCAGCCTGCCTCTGCAGCCCCTGTGCGTGTACCCATCCCCCCGGTGGATGGGCCAGGCACCCACTAGCCTAGCAGGGGACAGGGGCAGGTAGACGAGTGGGTAGGTAGGTCAGGCTACCTGTCTGAGCAGGACATGGACTCAGTCTGTCCTCACTCACCTGATATTAACTGCTTGCCTCTGTGTGACTGGTCCTTACCCTTGAGGACTAGTTGAGAAATAAGATACACGCATTTACAGTCTGGCTTAAAAATAATCTACTAGCTTTGTCTAATAGTAGAAATCTACTACTTTCTAATCTACTGCTGATTTGAGAATATCAGTCTTATTACCCAAACCAGAGTTTAAATCACGGCGTGCTGCGATTCATTGGGTCGCAAAGAGTCGGACACGACTGAGCAACTGAACTGAACTGAACTGAAAGTCAATATGATTCCTCATCCTTAAAATGAAGGGGCTGAACTATATGAGTGGTAATGATTCTTTCAGCTCTTAAAAATTCCATGATTCCATTTAAGAAATGTAAAAGGAAATCTGTAATCAAAGGCAAGTGAGAAAATAAATAAATTTTATATATATATATACTTATTTTTTTTTTTTTTTTTAAAGGGCAAATGAGTGAAAATGAGGAGAGTTTTAGGGCTCTGAGGAAGGATCCAGCCAGGAAGAGTAGGCGAAAGGGGGCTGGAAGTAGTAGGGGTAGTGAATCAAGGAGGACTTCCTGGAGGAGTAAGACTTTAAGCTGAGCCTTAAAGAATGAAGAAGACTCAGATGAGAAGAGGAGAAAGGGACAATGTCTGAAAGAGGGTGGGAGTGGGAACCCTGAAAGTAACCAGCCAGGCTGGAGTGTAGGTGCACGCAAGGGAGGAATAATTAACAGCTGACTTTTGGCCTTTGCCTCTGCAATGGCAAGCCTCATTCACATGCATTAACTCCTTTGATCCCAGCTACAATTCTATGGCAAAAGGAGGTATAAGTATTTCCATTTTCAGAAGAGGGAGATAAGGTTCATAGAAGTTCAGGAACTCATATGGGATTAAGCACATTGTGAGTCAGTGAGCCCAGATCTCTTGTCTTAAAACCTTTTGTTCTTTTCATGAAATCTATTAAGCCAAGTCAGAGCAAAGGTCAGGAGGCGGGGAGAGGGCCCTACTGAAGGCTGGGAGCTGGGTAGATTCTGGGGTTCCCCAGGGCAGGCACATATCCCTGGAGTGCTCAGCGCCACCCCCACCTGTCCCTCTTGTCTTAGGGTGGCAGGGACATCCAGTGTGTCTTGCAGGACAGCAGCTCCCTAGAGAACAGTGAGTCCCCAGAACCCAGGAGACCAGGAGGTTCCGAGGCTGCTTCTGGAAGCCAGGAGAAGCTGGACTTCAACAGAAATTTAAAAGAGGGTGAGACGTCTGCCCTAGTTAGAGATGGGGGCCTGGTGGGGCGGTGTTAGGATGGTGCTTCTCAGCCTTCTGGTTATCTTCCAGTTGTGCCCGCCATCGAGAAGCTGCTATCCAGTGACTGGAAGGAGAAGTTCCTGGGAAGGAGCTCTGTGGAAACCAAAGATGTCAAAGGTGAAGGCCCATGTGGATGGGCAAGGGGGAGATATCTGAACCCTCTTCCCTTCTCCAGGCCTGGCCATGCAGTCTAGGCCTGCAGGGCATTTCTGGGATTCTTAGCTCCCTCACACGTGACCTGTGCCCCTCTGGCTGCTGCCTGGCCCTAGGGGTCAGCACCATTCTTCACCCAAGCGCTGGACCTATTTCTGTGCAGAGGCCTCGTGGGAATCAAGTCCCCTGGGACCCTTGTGACCTTGGGCATCCATTGCCACTTTCCATATCTCACTATAAAATGGAATGTTCCCTTTCACTGCTGGAAATTAATTCTAGGCTATCAGGACCTCACTCAGTACATTAAAGTGTGTTTGCTTAGGTTCACTCCCAGTGTGGTTGTTTAATTTTCCTAGAGGAAACTTTAAAATAATGCAGATCCCCCGATTCGAGACCCACAAAGGATAGGGACCTAGGCATCTGTATATTTCAAAGGTTCCCTGAGTAATTCTGATGCAAATGGTCTGTATGCTGGCACTTAGGAGTAACTGCTGCATCTGATCTGAGCTGCACTGGAGACAAGTTAGACATCTCTGGTTGAGGGCGTGTACCCGATCCAGGACTGAGCTTTACATTCAGTTCCCTTGCCCTCACAGCAGCCCTGTGAGGTGACGACCACAGTGCTTATTTATAGATTCAAAAAACCATAAAGTGCAGAGGTGTTGGTTGCTTGCCCAACAGCTCCTGGGGGGAATGGGTTAATAGGGGATTTGAACGCAGATTTGTCTTGCTCTAAAGCCTGCATGTGTCCCTCTGGACTCTCCTGCGGGACAGTTATCCACCTGGCCCAGTGGCGCTGGGCTCTTGAGGACACCCCAGGGGTGGGCCAGGCCTGAGACGTCCCACCATCAGCATTTCCAGGCCCTGGAAGAGCAGCTGATGGTGGGGAACTTCCAGAGCGACCAGTGGTCAGCTGACTAGATGAGGAGCCTGCTCCAGGGCAAGGACTATGTGCCAGTCTTCTCTGTGGTCCAGTCCCTGGCAGGGGCCTGCTGCTGCTGCTGCTAAGTCGCTTCAGTCGTGTCCGACTCTGTGCGACCCCATAGACGGCAGCCCACCGGGCTCCCCTGTCCCTGGGATTCTCCAGGCAAGAACACTGGAGTGGGTTGCCATTTCCTTCTCCAATGCATGAAAGTGAAAAGTGCAAGTGAAGTCGCTCAGTCGTGTCCGACCCTCAGCGACCCCATGGACTGCAGCCTTCCAGGCTCCTCTGTCCATGGGATTTTCCAGGCAGAGTACTACTGGAGTGGGGTGCCATTGCCTTCTGCTGCTGCTGCTGCTAAGTTGCTTCAGTCGTGTCCGACTCTGTGCGACCCCATAGACGGCAGCCCACCAGGCTCTGCCGTCCCTGGGATTCTCCAGGCAAGAATACTGGAGTGGGTTGCCATTTCCTTCTCCAGTGCATGAAAGTGAAAAGTGAAAGTGAAGCAATTGCTCACTGTCCTGTGGCTGAACCAGTAGACAGATGAACAGACAAAAATTGTCAACAGTGGCTCTTTCCCTGTGGAGTAGGGACCAAGGAGAGCCTGGCGGAGAAGGAGCTGCAGCTTCTGGTCATGATCCACCAGCTGTCTGCCCTGCGGGACCAGCTCCTGACAGCGCACTCGGAGCAGAAGAACATGGCCGCGATGCTCCTGGAGAAGCAGCAGCAGCAGATGGAGCTGGCCCGGCAGCAGCAGGAACAGGTGGGCCCTGCTTCCCGGGATGGGCACCTTCAGGGCACAGCGGGGAGCATGGGGAGCCCTGCTTCCCAGGATGGGCACCTTCAGGGCACAGCGGGGAGCATGGGGAGCCCTGCTCCCTGGGGTGGGCACCTTCAGGGCACAGCGGGGAGCATGGGGAGCCCTGCTCCCCGGGGTGGGCACCTTCAGGGCACAGTGGGGGGCATGCGGCAGGCCTGGCTGGCACAGGCCTAGGCCACAGGCAGGTGGGGAGGGGGCCACAGGAAGGGGCTGGGATTCCTGCCTCTGGGGTGCATCAGTCCCTGCAAGAGGACCAGGGTGGAGGGTGCTGGGGGGCTCTGAGCGAAAGCAACCAGCTGCTTCCTGCCCACCCACCCTGTCTGGTCTCTAAGGGCGAGCTCTGCAAAGGGAGAATAAATCCTGGGGGCTGGCTGGCTGGCTTCCTATCCTGTCCAGCTGTCCTGCCTGTCCGTCCACTGGTGTGGAAGGCAGGCTATGGATGGGGCTGCAAAGGCTTATGGGAAATGGGATCCTGGGGCCTAATGTCCACACTACCATTGCCTACTCCTTCCTCTGCCAGATCGCTAAGCAGCAGCAACAGCTGATTCAGCAGCAGCACAAAATCAACCTCCTTCAGCAGCAGATCCAGGTAAAGGAGGGAGGGCTGGAGGGTGAGGGGCTGACCCCAGTGTGCACAGGTGTTGTGAACAGGGAGAGACAGTGGCTGTGGACTGAGCAGAACCACTCAGGCATGACCCTAGGCATGGGGGCTCATGTTTGCTCTAGCCCCTTCCCTTGTTTTTGTCCCCATTTCAAGGGCAGGGCCCAGAAAATCTTCCTCCCAGCAGGGATCTGAGGGAGCAGACAGGGGCCCATGGAGTGGGTGTGGGGTCAGATGGATCCTTTTGAAAACTGCCCTCGGCCCGTGTCTCTCTTCCGCTGGTCCACCGTGTGTCCAGGCCTGACCACAGGTGGGTAACTGGTTGGGACCCCCAGGGACTTACCCAGTGTTTCTTTGCCCTCAGCAGGTCAACATGCCTTACGTCATGATCCCAGCCTTCCCCCCAAGCCACCAACCTCTGCCTGTTACCCCCGACTCCCAGCTGGCTCTGCCCATTCAGCCCATCCCCTGCAAGCCAGGTGCGTGTGGGCGGGGCGGGCCGGCCCGAGGTCAGGGAAGGAGCCCAGGAGTCGCTGTCGTCCATCGGTTTGCAGTGCCACGTTTCTGGGTCTCAGTTTGGGATCTGTCTAGTCAAAAATAATCCCTTCTTTCTGAATTTCACTGGGAGGATGAAAAGAAATAGCACACAACCATAAAGCACTTTCCAGACTAAGGATGTTGCCAGTCTAGGTCTAGTCTCCCAGTTCTGGGACGCTTCCTATACCAGAATATTGATACTTGAACATTAACTGATTTATACATCTCCCGAATCCATACTCCTGCTCTGCTTTGCCCCGTCACGGGACTCGGTGACCGCAGAACAGAGCAAGCACCAACCGTGCGTCTGGTGCTGACGAGTTGCTGGGCAGCCAGGAGGTAATAAAATGTGGACTCTGAGCTCAAGGAACTTATGGTCCCGGGAGGGAGACAGCAGGTACCAACAGCCAGGGAATCTGGGAGGGCTTCTTGCGGTGCTCACTTGGGTCCTGGGGGCACAGACTTGTGAGGATGAAGCTGGGAGCTGAGGGTGGAGGGCCAGAGCCTAGATCCTGGAGCCGGAAGCCCAGTGGGGTGTCGGAGTGGGATGGCAGCGAGCGGGACACGCCTGGGGAGGGCGGCAGGGCTGAGCATGGACTCTGGAATTTATCTGTAGGATGTGGGATGCGCCCGGATGTTTCAGTAGAGGCCGTGTTGCCACACTGGCTATGGGTGGTGGGGAACAGGGTGGGTACCGGGTGGAGCTGAGACCAGGTCGGGGGCTGTTGGGGGATTCTCGAGATGGGGGTGGCAGCCGGAATGAAGGCAGCGTGGGATGGAGGCGGCGAGGGAGCTGTGAGCACGGAGTCCTTATGAGCGGCCCTCGGGGCAGGCAGAGGCGCTGCCCGTCACTGGTCCAGGAGGGCAGCAGGTTTTAAGTCAGCTTCCTCTGGGTGATGTTCCCGTTCCGCGTGAGAGACGGCAGAGGAAATCCAGCGTGGGTCCAGCAGCAAGGCCTTTGGGCTGCGGGCACAGTTCCTGGGTCAGCCCCCCTGATTCAGGATGGAGGCAGGGAAAACATAAAAGCTTGGAAATTTCAGGCCCTGCTTTGAGGGCAGCTTCCTGGGGTGAAGGCAGGGGAACTGGGGGTGGAGCGGGGTGAAGGGGAGGGCGGGTTGCACAAAACCACAGCACCTCCAGGTGTTCACGGGCCAAGCTGCAGGGCTGAGGAGGGCAGGAGCCTGGGCGGGGATGGGACCACAGCCTCGTGGAAAAGGAGGACAGGAAATACATTTTGGGAGACCTGCACTGGCCAGGCTACCACCTGCTTTATCTGCTCCAAGATCCTAGTGGGCAGGGAGCCCTGTGGCTGCCAGCTGTGCTGCCAGCTTGTGAGCGTTAGTGGTGCCCACAGCCCATAGAACAGGGTCCAAACTCCCAGGCTCGGCCTTCACAGGCCACAAGCCTCGCTGGTCCACGCATGCCACCTTCTGCTTTGGCACCCGCCCGCCTCCACTGCACCTGCCCTCCCCCTGGGAAGCCTGCTCCGGTCCCCGCAGCTGAACAGAGTTGTCTGGCACGCCACGCACACAGCCCGTATCACCACCGATCACATCGGCAGAGACTTATCTACATGGCTCATCTCTCCATCTCAATTGTCAAGTCAGTGAGGCTGGGCCTCCTTGAGGGGAGAATGAGCCCAGCTAGGCAGAAGAGAGCTGGTGCCTGTAGAGGGGTAAGGTCTGGGTTCAGGTCTCAGTGCTCCCACCTGGGAGCTGTATGGGCACCCGTGTCATTTCTCCCGGTCTAAGTTTCATTATCTGTAAAATGGGATGATGTGAGCTGAGTACCTATTAATTTGCCACACACTAGGGATTATCTTGCTAATGCACATAAGACAGACTACAAACCAGGCAGCTGCTTTTGTACCCTGCACGTGCATGCATGCGCGCTAAGTCACTTCAGTCGTGTCCAGCTCTTGCGACGCTATGGACCGTAGCCCGCCAGGCTCCTCTCTCCATGGAATTCCAGGCAAGAACACTGGAGTGGGCTGCCATGCCCTCCTCCAGGGGATCTTCCCCATCCAGAGATCGAACCTGCATCTCTTAAGTCTCCTGCACTGGCAGGCAGGCTCTTTACCACTAGCACCACCTGGGAAAGCCACCCAGCCTGTAGTAGGTACAAAATCCGTGGAAGGAGTAGAGCTCATCTTGCCCTTGGAGGGGAACTCTGTAGTCAGTGAGTTGGGAAGGGCAGGAACAGGGTGAAGAAACGGGGTCGGCGGTGGGCACAGGAGGCCTCAGCAGCACTCTGGGGCTGGGAGGCAGTGGTAGGAAGCAAGCTGGGCCTTCTCCAAGCCTCCACCCGCTTTGAGCTGCTGGGACCTCGTCAGGCAGGGTGTCTGCTGTTCTGTGCTCACACAGGACTTCTCTCCTTGCCGCTTTTTCCATAGTGGACTATCCGCTGCAGCTACTGCACAGCCCCCCCGCTCCAGTGGTGAAAGGCCTGGGCCCTTGTCAGCCCACCACCCCCTGCAGGTACCGCCCCCCGGCCCTGCTCCCTCGGGGATGAGGCCTCCTTTGTGCTCGCCTACTTCTACCCTCGTTTCCCACCTCCTTCCGTGCCC
The DNA here is from genome assembly GCA_006408695.1 of Aepyceros melampus. Taxonomy (NCBI): domain Eukaryota; kingdom Metazoa; phylum Chordata; class Mammalia; order Artiodactyla; family Bovidae; genus Aepyceros; species Aepyceros melampus. Next base: position 140,608 of record SJXQ01009757.1, read on the forward strand.
CTGGCCCCTCTGGTGTTGCTGACCCTTGGCGCCTCCCTCAGGAACCCTCCCAACCGCTGAACCTCACGGCCAAGCCCAAGGCTTCGGAGCTGCCTAATTCCTCCAGCTCCCCCAACCTGAAGCTGAGCAACTGCGGACCACG
>SJXQ01009757.1:166065-176072 GCA_006408695.1 Aepyceros melampus
CAAGCTTCCTTCGCCCCTGCCTACTGCTCAAACAATAATCACTGGGAAAGACAACAAGAGCATTGGCTGTTTGAAACCTTGCTACTAAGTTGTTCTAGGGACAACCTCTCCACTTGCCAGGTCCTGGCAAGGAGCAGCCATCACCCACCAGGAGAGCCGGGTAGACTAGGGGCTCCCCGAGAAGCCCCCAAGGCTCTCACCTTAAAAGGGCGGAGGGGCAGGAGGCGTGGTAGCAGCCAAGTGGGTGAGAGAGGAGGTCTGTCCTCTCAGGGGCGAGAGGCCCTAGGGCAGGAGTGAGCCCGCCAGAGCCTGGGCAAGGCGGGGACACAGACCTGGAACCCGGGGCTCCCCTACTCCAGGGAAGATTCCTATGCAAAGAGCCTAAACAGAGCGTTTCCTTGAATAACAACAGGGTTGTTATCCGGAATAGCAAAGAAAGTAACCTCAACACAGCATTTTTATGCTGCAGAGCATGAAAGCATTACGCAGAGGTTGGGAGGTGAGGTTCAGGGACACTGGAGGAAGTAGCTCCTGCGCCTCCCCCCTGCCTTTCCCCCAGAGATCCACCTTCACCGGAAGGACAGTGGTCCGTCCTGGGAATCATCGAGGAAGCGTCTGCTTCCTGCCTCTATCCCAAGTTCTGACTCTCCCCTAAGTGTAAAGTTCTTCTTATCAAACCTAAATCCATCTGCAATATTCCTGACAGTGGTAACTGTTTCCGTGGGAGGATGCCGGGCAGTATCGGTGGGAGAACAGTGGTGGGGAGGATCTGTGAGCTTCTTGACACAAGGCTGAGGGGGAGCTGGGGGCACTATGGGAGGAGTCAGGATGGGGTCCGCCCCACCTCATCCCACTCTGACTTCACGTCTCCAGCTGGGTGCACATGGACCTGTCACTTGCAGCCTGAGAAGACCCTCTCACAGGGGTGCACATTCCATCCTTACCCCCACCCCCGCCACACACAACTGCACGTGAATATCCTGAGAGTCCCTTCTTCCAGGTCCCCAGAGGGCCTGCTAGGGTTCGCTGCAGATGGGGCAGGGGCACTAACTCGGGGTTAGCTGGGCGACCTCAAGGTGACGGAGCAAAGATGCTTCTTGGTCTACTCCCCAAGTGGGCTTTCCTGTTTCTCTTCGAGAGCTGAAAAGCTTCTTCCCCTTAGGTGGGACAGGACAGACACCACGGATCTCAAGCAGACCCCTGTGCTGCTGTCGGGGGTGTCTGGGGTAAAATTTCAGCCTGCCTCAAGCCTCCCTGCAGTCTGAGCACCCTGCCCGTGGGCGTGGCAAGAAGAAGAATCCTGCCCGACCTCCCTGCTCAGCATGGTAAGAAGAGAGCATCAGAGGGGTCTTCTTTTGTTCTCCCCCTTCCAGACTCCCAACAGAGGCATCCACAGGTTAAGTCTAGTTCCTGGGTCCTACACATCTAGGCATTGAATAGGAGGTGATCCCTAAGGGGGTATAGGTCCTTAGGAGTCTCTGGAAGGAATCCTCAGCAGTCTCCCAACCTGGGCTCCCACCCTGTCAGGAAGGACAGAAAGAGCTCGTATGGGAGAGGGCTGGCACCTTCTGGGCGGGGACAGCCATGCTCAGCCTGGTTAAGGCCCATTCTCCAGGAGTCCCTGGACTCTTGGTAGGAGGGGGAAAGCAGGAAACCTTGAGCGCTCTGGAGATTTGGCTCAGATTTCACTTCCAAGGCTACGAGATGTTTCCAGGTCAGATGTGGGGTGGGCAGAGGACTGAGGCATGGACCAGAAAGCAGATCCCCTTTGGTTTCATGTTCAGCAAAATTCTCACTTGCCTCCCCAAGAACACACCCTTTTAGCAGACCTCACTGAATATCGAGACAAAACGACAGCTGCTCTCCACAGAGCAAGGCAAATAAGCACACACACACACGTTTCATGCAATTTCAAGGAGTTCATAGATCTTAAGACTCTTTCACAGACTCCGCTCCACCAGGGAAGCTGGCCAATGACTTCAAAGCCTAAGGCCTGTGGAATCCTGGAGATGAACAGTACCCCGGGTGCCCTCCTTACCTGAAGGCCGGGGCTCACGGATGTGCTCTGGCCCCAGGGCCACGCCCCTCATGTACTCATAACACAGACCATTCTGGAAGGTGCAGTAGAGTTTTGGGGCACAGCCGTGAGCCCGCAGCAGCTGGAAGTTCCGGACCTCGCTCTCGCGGTCCACCAGCAGCTCTGTCCGCTCCCCGTAGACTCGGACCAGCACACAGTCCCGCATGTCCTCCTCCACATAGCAGGCCACCAGCTTGTTGGTGATGCCGTCAGTGAAGCGCTGGCACAGGGGAGAGGGCAGTGCAGGGGCATGTGCGGCAGGCGAGGCGCCCGTGCTGCCCCAGCTCCAGCACGTGCTGCTGGTTTGAATGCTGAGCGTAAGCACACAGCACCCGCATCCTTTAGCTCTCTCATTTAGTGGAGCTCAGCACTGTTCCTAAGCCTCCACCCTTTCCCAACGCTTGAGACAGACCAGAGAGTTCAAGAAAGAAACAGGAGCTTGGGCTCAGCCCAGACACACTTCTCCTGGGTCTGCCTCTGGTGAATGGGATTTGGCTGCTGAAGAATTTTCACATCACTTGGTGGGTGGAAGCCTGCCCCCCCACCCCCTACCCCCAGGTCCCATCAGGCCCTAAAGGAAACCTCTATGGGCCAGAGTGCCACAGAGCGGGCAGGGAGTGGCCTAGGACGGGGGCAGCCTGACCTAACTCGCCTCTCATCTCTCTGCCTGCCAGACCGAGGGCGCCTTGCCATCCCTCTTGCCCCACCCAGCGGCAGCGGTACAGGAGGGCACTGAGATTGGCACCCACCCCAAGGCCAGGTGGCCACAGCTCCTTACGGCCAGGAGAGGCAGAAGATCCTGGGCTGGGAGAGCAGGTTCTCTGAGCAGGGTGACAAGGGGGAGTACAGAGTGAGAGGGCTGGAAGGGGCCTTAGGGGACATCTGAAGCAAGAAAAGGTGGGGGAGCTGAGGCTCAGAGAGTAGAGGGACTGGAAAGCAGCATGTTAGGCCAGAGCTGGAGCTAACCTCAGGCCTGCGTGATGGCCTGAGATTTTACAGCAAGGCGGTCTTTTACTGTGGAAAGGTTACCCCTCCCCCTCTCCGAAAGGCCCTGAATCCCCCTCTCCTCGCCAGCAGCCCCACCAGCGCGGAGCCCCTGCCGCTCCAGCAGGTGCCCACTCGAGGCAGCAGCCCCCACAGGTAGCTCCCGGAGGGTCTGGGGCAGCTGAGGACCCTCTACCGAGGTCTGCTGGGGAGTCAGCCTGGGGCTGCTCAGGGAGAGACTCTGCCCGCGTCTGTGTCCCTACGCCTGTGTCCAGCGGAGCAGGGAGGTGCCCTGTGTAGGGGGTGTTGAGCCAGAGCTCAGGGCGGTAGAGAGGCTTTCCACCAGGCGCGGGGCTGGGGGCTAGCTCGAGTTCCACAGGGTGGCTCCCGGGATCAGCAAGAGCAGCTCAGAGCCCGGAGACTTCGCTCCCACTCTGGGCTGCAGCGGGGGCACTGCTGTGAGACGTGAGAGTGTGGGGGGCGCCCTTAAAAGTTCCTGCCTCCGCAGCTTTCAGAGCCGGGTGGGCACCGGCTTCTGGGCAGCGGGGGACACGCGCGCACAGCGCCCGGGGGTGGGGCCCGCACGCGAGGCACGCTGACAGTGGGCAGGTGGCCCTCCGGCGCGCCCGGGCCCCGAGAGGAGGGGTGCGTGTGCAGGGCCGAGAGAGCGGGGAGCCTGGCTGTGCTCAGGGACCGAGACAGAGAAAGAAGGACCCAGGCACGTCGCCGGAGCAACGCCTCGCGTGCAGCAGCGGCGCGCACCTCTGAGACCCACACCCGGAGGGATGCTCGGCCAGACGCGCGCGCAGCCCAGCTGCAGCCCCTCGGGGCCGCGTCCTCGGCCGCCCGCCTGCTCGGCTTATGGGCCGGGGGCGGGGCCGGGCCCCTGCGGCCGGGACGTCACGGGCCGCCGGCCAGGGCGGCACCGCCTCCTGCAGCTACGCGGCCCGCGCGCGAAGCTGCCCCCGGGAATCGGGATGCGGGGCCTGGGCGCTGCGGGGACCGGGCCGCGGATGGGACAGCCCCGGTTCGCTCCCCGACTTTCTAGGCCGCGAGGGGCCTCCTCCCTCCCGCCCCGCCGGAGGTTCCGACCCCGGATAACCGGGGCGGGGCCCGGGGAAAGCGGCCCCCGCGCCCCGAATCCGCCCGGAGGTGTGGAGGTTCCGCCACCCCCAGGTGGTCAGCTTGGGCGGCACCACCTGAGCCCCCAGTCCCTGGACTCCTGCAAGAGGCTCCGCGGGAGTAGGCCTTTTGGGATGACGAGGGGACTGGGGAGATGCATTTTGTTGGCGGCTGTGCCCATGGACCTCAGTCACAAGCCGGCTTGGGAGAGCGCTCGCGGCGCCACCCAGGAAAGTGCCTGTTTCCCCACGTGGCCCCTTCCACCTACCTCTTCGGGAACCTCCCAACCGCAAGGCCCCTGTCCTCATCGCTGCCCAGAATCCCGCTCTGCCCCGCAGAACTTCTGGGCTGATGAGTGTTCTGTTTCTGTGTTGTCCAGGGCTGTGGCCACCAGCCAAGTGTAATTGTCCAGAGACTGAAATGGGGCCAGTGTGACATTTAATTCAATTTTATGTTTAATGTAAACAGCCGTATATGGCTGTCTTATAGAATAGGATAGAAGATGGGGGGGGGAGGGCGCTACTTAAGGTCGCGGAACCCAGGATGTTGGGAAAGGACCCTGACTCCAAGCCTTCCTGCAGCGAGGAAATACAGCTAAGCAGGCAAGAAGACTCAGAGAGTCATGCTCCTGGCTCTGCACAGGAATGTCACAGATGTGGGAATGCTGCCAGGGAGAGGTCCTGGGATTCCATACAATCCCAACAGGTAGCAATTCTCGAGGTATGAGGTTTGCTGGGGCCTGGGTGAGCCCCTTAGTGCCTCATTCTTTTTTTTTTTTAATATTAATTTATTTATTTAGGCTGTGCCAGGTCTTAGTTGCAGCTTGTGGGATCTAGTTCCCTGACCAGGGATTGAACCTCGGGCCTCCCGCATTCAGACTGTGGAGTCTTAGCCACTGGACCACCAGGGAACTCCTAGTGCCTCACTTCTTTCAGTCAAAAGAGGGGTGAGCAGCTGTCATGAAGAGGGACAGTGTCAGTAGCTTCATTCGGGCGGATACGGTCTCATTCCCCAAGCCACACGTCTCCCACAGACAGTCCATGGCATCAGAGTGGGAGAACACCTCGGCCTGAGCCCCAGGCCTCGTGATATGGAAGAGTGCAGCGCACAGATCTATGTGCTTGAGCACCTGGGCCCGTACTGGGGTGGCTGAAGCTCTGAACCTGTGGAGGCTCACCTGTATGTGGGAAGGCGGGAAGCTCCCAAGGTCTCAGTCAGATGGGCAGCCTTCTGCTGCTGCTAAGTCGCTTCAGTCGTGTCCGACTCTGTGCGACCCCATAGACGGCAGCCCACAAGGCTCCCCCGTCCCTGGGATTCTCCAGGCAAGGACACTGGAGTGGGTTGCCATTTCCTTCTCCAATGCAGGAAAGTGAAAAGTGAAATTGAAGTCGCTCAGTCATGTCCGACTCTTAGCAATCCCCGTGGAGGAGCCTACCAGGCTCCTCCATCCATGGGCAGCCTTCTAGTTGTGGTTTTTCACATGTCACTGAGCAGCCCTGGCCAAATGCTTCCGCTCCCTGAGGCTCAGTTTCTCCTCATGTACAAAGGGAGTATCAGGCAGACCTCTGTGGTTCTATGTTTTTAGGTGTTAGTGCCTTGGATGGCATGTGAAATGGCTACGTGGGGAAGCACAGAGCCTGAGCTGGCGGCTGACCTCCATGAGCTTGGAGCATCTTTCTGTCTACAGTCCACTGCCACGGTGATAGCTTTGGTTCTCTAGGGGCTGGCTTTCTGCAAACTTCCTGCCCAGGGTAGTGTGAACAGCTCCATCTGAACCCTGCCGATTTGCATGGGTGGCATCAGCCCTGCATGCAGGAACCTGTGCTTGTGTGCTTGTGAGTTTGTCATTGTGTCACGTTCTGTCTGCACAAGATCACACACTGGACTTTCTTGTTTCAAATCCTTGAGAACCCAGGTGCAGTGGGGTTGGAAACATGAAGTCTTTATTCTGTGGTCCTCAAAGAAGGGAAGAGCCAGTGCTGGGGGCAGGGCACACATCCGGGGGGACTTCCACCCCCCTGAGTGAGGGCGCAGGCAGGGGTTGGGGGGTGGTCCCAGAGAGTGCTCTAGTTCTGGGCCAGGGCAGGGCAGCAGAGGGCCTCAGAGGGCCAGGGCAAAGCCGATGCGATTGTTACGCCGATCAAACTCTGTGTAGAACTTGCGGATGAAGGTGGCACCCAGGACCCAGACTGGTCCAGTGGGTGGTGGGATGTCCATGCCATGGAGGGCCAGTGTGCACAGATCATCATTATTGTAGGGGTCCTGGTGGGAAGCAGAAGGGTTCCTCCACTGCCTGGCACACAACCACATTGCCAGACTCCTCAGCAGCATCTGCCCACCCGTGCCCCATCCGCACTGGGCCTCCATCACATCTTGGCCCTTTCATCCATCATGGGTCACACCCCTCCTAGAGGCAGGCACTAAGCCAGTGCTGCCTTCAGGAGCTCACAGTCTGGCAGAGCTTCTGGTCCTAGACAAACTATTAACACCTCTAAACATACTGAGTATAAAAAGCAGATAGCATTACTAGGGACATTTGATCAGAATGGAGATCAGGAGATGAGCACAGTGATTTCCAAATCTGGCTGCACGCTGCAATTACCTGGGGAGTTTTGTAAACATTGTTCCCCAGTTACCCCCAGAAGTATCAGTTGGTATGGGATGTGGCTTGTTACTGGGATTTTTAAAAGCTCGCAGGTAACCCTAATGTGCAGCCAAGTTTGAGAAGCACTGGTCTAGCAGTTAATCTGTGCAAAATGACATGTCTGTTTTTGAGGGCCCCTGCCCCCTCTTCCTCCCTGCCACTGGGAGCAGACTGCAGCCTTACCTGTAACACATAGTCCGCGCTGGTGAGTGTGTAGGCTTTGCCTCCAAGGTGGAAGGAGATGTCGGGGAGTGTGGGCATCTGGTTACAGTTCACGACATACTGGCAGCGGGTAGGGTCACAGGAGCCTCTTTGAGTGTGGGAGGTACCCCAGGAGACGCAGCCCTGTGCTTGTGGCCTGGCCCTCTGCCAGAGAGGGGTAGGCACAGCCCCCAGCTTCCCAAGCCCCCCTCCCAGGGCCCAGGCCACATGTGGAAGAGTGTGAGAGGCAGGAGAGGAAGGCCAGAAACGGTCCCCTTCGGAAACAAAGCATCCTGGGGTGATCTGGGGGCCTGGGCCGGGTGGTGCGCCCTCCTCCCTGGTGTCCGCCCCCCAGCTCCTTACTTCATCTAGGCTCAGCTCCTTGGCCCCCAAGGCCTCCATGAGCAGTCTCAGGGAGCTGGTGGGTCCCGAGATGTAAGATGCACCAGTATCCACTACGACCATGCAGCCCTCCTCACAGAGCAAGGTGGTCGACCTCACAGACACCCTGGGGGAGGCCACAGCGTCAGACAGACAGCTGCACAGAAGGCTGAGGGGTACCACCAAGCTGCACAGCTTTCCTGAGTGCGGGCAGGTGATGGGAGGCCATGCCGGAGGTCCGGTGATGCGGTGAGGGATGCGTGACATGTGAGCTGGAAGAGGAGAATGCTGCTCACCCCAGCACACAGCCTAGTGACCCTCCGCCTTTTCTTGTTGCCCCCTCCCCCTGACCCATCATCTCCGTGTCCCTTCCCTGGACCAAGCAAGCAGAGAGCAAGGGCTGCACTCGGAGAGAGGGGGGGACGGCAGCCTGGCCCCCTTGCAGGCCCACCCCCAGCAGCAACAGCATTTTCAGAGGGAAGAGGGTTGAGGGTTCTGACCCTTTCATTCTGATCTGCCAGGAGCCAGGCTTGCTGATGCTCACGTAGTGGAAATTCTCTTGGTAGTACTGGGGGTCACTGCCTCCCAGCACGATCTCGCCCCTAGCAAGTGGGAATTCCTAAAGGGAAGATTAGAGTAGCGTGGACACCCATGGCCTCCAGGACTCAGTAACCCCAGCCACCAGGGAGGCTGGGCCCAGGCTCAGGGACGGCGGCAAGGCTGGGGTGCGGTGTGGAGGCCGCTTCTCCACCTCTGCCCATCCCCAAGGCTCAGTCAGAGGGTTCCAGGGTGGTCCAGCTGCACCCAGTAAAGCCTCCCCAGAGAGGTCACAGAGGAGGAGCAGACACAGGACAGGGTCGCCCCCACCTCCCTGGGGCCTGAGCAGTGGGGGACCTGGGATGGGCCCTGGGGAGCTGCTGGGGTGGTGGGCAGGGGCGTGAGGAAGGCGGGGGTGGATGGGGAGCTTGGGCATCAGTGGCGTCCGGCCCGCTGCAGTGAGTTTGGGGCAGGTGGCATGTATGATTCCGGGCCAGGTGCTCTGAGGGTCAGGGCCAAGTGGGGGCTTTCCATCTCCTTACTTGGAATCTCTGCAGAAAAAGAGACAGCAGAAAGGAAGCTTTGGTTTCAGGTGAGCCCCACCAGCCCGTTGTTTGGCAGGGGGGTACTACACACTCTTTTTACCCTACAGGCAGTGGGGTCACCAGGAGGTAAGTCGCTGAAGTCACCCTGGCAGTGAGTGGGGGACTGGAGCCAGGACCTCTGGTGCCCCATCCGAAGCTGATGCCCCTTGCTTTCCTCTCCTCCAGATGGCATGATGCCTCCCACAGGTCAGGGTCTACCTTGGGGATGGTTTCCTCTTTGTGTGTGTGTGTATGTGTGTGTGTGTGTGTGTTTAAGAGAGAGAGAGGGGTTCTCCAGCACAGGTCAAGGTCTACCTTGGGGATGGTTTCCTGTGTGTGTGTGTGTGTGTGTGTGTGTGTGTGTAAGGGAGAGAGATGGGGTTCTCCAGCACAGGTCAGGGTCTACCTTGGGGATGGTTTCCTCTGTGTGTGTGTGTAAGAGAGAGATGGGGTTCTCCAGCACTCTCAGGAGGCAGGTGTGTGTGCATGTTGCAGCACGTAGGTACGCGTGTTACTGGTGCGAGTTGCACCATCATGAGTCCAGTACACGTGCGCCTGTGCTAGACGAGCTCCCCTCACCGCTCTCCCAACACTTCCCGGTCTCTCTGAGCATTTCCTCCTTCTCATCCCAGAGTAAAGGAAGAGGCAGGCCTCTTTTCAACAAGGCCTCTTTGCTGGGATTCCCCTCCATCCCGTGGCCTCTTGCCTCCAGCCCTCAATTGTCTTCTTTTCCCGCCTTTTCAGTTGCTCGCCTTCTGCTGGCTGCTTCTCCCACCTGCCCATACTCAGGCATCCTTCAGCATTTACAGACACCTGCATGTCTCTCCCTGCTTCTCTGCGCAGCCATGTCTGCGTCCCTCCCCAGGCAGACTTCTCACGGTGGGCCTTTCCCTCCCTGACACCCGCACCTGTCTCTGCACTGCCTGCCTTCCGCCCTTGCCCGGCCTCTGAAGCAGCTCTTCCCAAGACTGCCCCACCTGCCAGTTGGTGGTCTTTTCTCAGTCACTGTCTTTCTCTCGCCAAACCAGACACTACTTTCTGTTTTATCTTTGCGATGTTTCTGGGTGCTGGCCTTCCCCTCTGTCCTCATTGCTACTAGGCTGCAGCTCTCACGCCTGTGACCCCCTGTCTCCAGCTTGTGCCCAGCAGCTCGGGGCAGATCGCAGCTCTGCTCCGCAGCTGGTGGTAGCTTCCCCAAGCCTGGCTGTGCTGCACGCAAGTTTGGCCTGGAGTTGAAAGCACAGGGTTTTGACCTCATGTCCCCTGTTTTGCTTATCATGTTGTAATGTTGCTTGTCTTCCCTGCTGGGCTGTAAGCTCTGTGAGGGCTGGAACTCCGTCTTGTACACTGTGTTCATGGCTGTACCCCGAGAGCCTTGCGCAGTGTTTGTCATGTCCGTGTCCAGTGTTTGTGGAGTCAGGGACTGAGCAGATAAGCGAAGGGACTAATGGAGTCAGCAGTCCACAGGAGAGGAGCC
>SJXQ01009757.1:176167-190718 GCA_006408695.1 Aepyceros melampus
CGGCCCATCCCCTGGCCAGAGTCAGGTCCAGGCCTCCCCACGAAGGGCCCCAGGGACACACCGCCCGGGGTGTGACCACTTCATCAACCCCACGTGCACAGCAGCTCTCCTAACACATCTGGGCTGGAGGGTCCAGAGGGACTAGGAGGAGCAGAGGCAGAAGGCGGCGCCACCATCAGGCCTGCCCTTCACGCCTCCTTTCCCCTAGTTCATGTGCTCACACTGATTTCCTCCCAGTTCCACGGGTACCCCTACCCTAACTCTGCCAGAGCAGGGAATGGAGAAGCCTAGAGATGGAGGCGGGTCAGACACAGACCAAGTGACAGTGAGAACCAGGACTGACCCTAATTCCAAACTCTGAATTCAGCTGTGACCTTACAGCCTGTGCCTAACTCCAAAAGTGATCCTGATCGTATGGCTGACAGTACCCTTGACCCTGACCCTGACTCGGGATTTCAGTCTAGGGTCTGGTTAAGAGCTCAGTCAGAGCTGGATGACCCCAAGCAGGTTCCTCGATTGGAGACTGGGCTCAGGACAAGCTCCACGAACGCCATAGCTGCAGAGGCCCTCACAGATCACTTGGGTAGTGCTCAGAAATCAGCTCTGCTCTGCCCCAGGTGCTTGCAGCTCCAGGGAGCAGTAGCAGAGGAGGGTGCTCCTCCAAGGTGGGCTGGGCTGCACCATTCCCAACCGCGGGCACTAGGGTGGCAGAGGAGGTCTGGGGATGAGGAGGGCAGATGACCTGAGACAGCCCCACTTACAGTCACCAGGTCCTGGCTCAGGAAACCTTTGACCTTCCCGGATCCGTAGTGGATGGTGAACTCCGTCCCGTTCTCCACATAGCTGGAGGATTCCAAGGAGTCGTAGAGGCTGTGAATCTCTGGCGGGGAGACAAAGGCTCAGGGCCGAGAAGCCCAGGGAAGGGGTTGGAGCCGGGCACTGGGTGGGGCCCGTGTGTAGAGGCCTGAGTGCAAAGACAGGGCGGCCCTGAGCTGGGAGGCTTGAAAAATGTGGTTAATCAACAAGGTCTGTATTTCTTGGACCCCTGTAATGTGCTCATGTCTCAGAATTTTGTCTCAGATGAAGTATCTTAAAGTAATTGCTAATCCTAGGATGGCGAGAGGACTCTGGTCCCCGGAAGCACTCAATGGTTCTCTGAGGTTAAGGAGGACAGAGGCCATGCTCTGAATGGATCTGAGAATTCAGTCCTTCTGGAGCCTGCTTTTTACTTGGTGGTCATGACATTCTCTCCTCTCCTCTCAGGGGCAGGGGGCACAGAGGCAGACAGGAGGAAGCTCAGGGGGCAGCAGGAGGTACTGAGCTGGGCCTGAGGCCTGACAGGGGAGTGGCGAGGGGAGGCACTCGGGCCCCTGGTCTCACCACAGGCCGTGTAGAGAGGGCTGCACTTGGTGGACGGCACCCAGAGGTTGGCGGAGCCTGTGTCAAAGATGACTTTGAAGGTCTGTGGTGGGGTGCCGATGCCGATCTCACCGTAGTATTGGGTCTGCAGGACGAGAGAGGGAGGAGGCCTGAGGGGCTTGGGAAGCCTTGGGGTCTTGCTTCTGAGAATTCAGTCCTTCTGGAGCCTGCTTTTTACTTGGTGGTCATGACATTCTCTCCTCTCCTCTCAGGGGCAGGGGGCACAGAGGCAGACAGGAGGAAGCTCAGGGGGCAGCAGGAGGTACTGAGCTGGGCCTGAGGCCTGACAGGGGAGTGGCGAGGGGAGGCACTCGGGCCCCTGGTCTCACCACAGGCCGTGTAGAGAGGGCTGCACTTGGTGGACGGCACCCAGAGGTTGGCGGAGCCTGTGTCAAAGATGACTTTGAAGGTCTGTGGTGGGGTGCCGATGCCGATCTCACCGTAGTATTGGGTCTGCAGGACGAAAGAGGGAGGAGGCCTGAGGGGCTTGGGAAGCCTTGGGGTCTTGCCTGATATGCTCTTTGGAACTTGGGGTGAGATGAGGCAGACCACGTAGCCTGGGTGGTCTGGGCTTCCATTTTCAGCAGGGATGGAGTCAGAGGCTTAGCAGTGTCTCATGACAGGAAGTGGGAGGCTCGGTAAGACCAGAGGGCAAATTAAACGTACTGCCAGTGAAGCAGGGAGGTGCCCCATGCCCCACAGAAATCCTGATGCTTCGCTGAACCCCTGGCCCTGCAACACCTGTACTTGGGGGCCCAGGGCCTGGATTCCTGAGTTCCAAACCTGACCCCTCCTCTGGGTTCCTTCCGGTCCTCTGTGCCTCAGTCTTTCCAGCTGTGAAATGGGAATTTCGTGAGGTGCTCAGAAAGGGCAAAAACGCCTTAGGCCCAAGAGAAGAAGGAGAGAGTGAAGTGGGCAAGGGACCGAGCTGGGCACTCACGTCCAGGTAGTTGGTGAGGACCACAGGGGAGGTGCGGTTGCCAAAGGAGAGAGTCTTGGTGAGCTGGCTCCACTCAGCACCCAGCCGGGCCATGTCCACACCTCGCTCCTTCAGGCTTTCCCGGACTGAGGGCATCTTCTTGAGGAAGATCCTGGCCCATGATGGAGTAAGAAAAAGAAGAGCTCTGTCCCCTCCCACAGTAATGGTAGAGTTCTAGAAGCTTCTCATAAAACTACCCCAACCTTAGCCCAGGCCCCTGGGGATCACTCTTGAGCTCTGAAGTCTCTGAAGGAGGCTCCGAGGTTACTTGTGCTGGTATTAAATGACCCTCAACTAACTCGCTCCTGTTGTTTGATTTTGCTCATCATTTTAAGGTCATTTGTTCATTCATTCACTCCACAATCACAGGTTGGACACCTACTCTGTGCCTGCACCATGCTGGATGCTAGAGATACAAAGATCAGCACAGCCTTCGAGGGGCTCCAGCGGATGGGAAGACCGAGGAGGAAACAGCACTGACGCCCCCTAAGGAGGTGGAGGCTGGGCAGGCCGGCTCACGCCGCTTGGGTGAAGCAGTGCCACGCGGCGCCTGCAGGTGGCAGCACGTGCCCACGCGGCCGGGGCAGGGGCGCCAGGAAGCAGCAGGCAGCTCGCGGCCAGGGCCCTGGGCCTGGACTGGGTCGGGTGGGGGAAGGCAGGCGTCTCCAGAGCGCCCGTGCAGCCTGCCCTCGGGAAGAAGCGCCTTCCTGAGCCTAGGCCCCAGGCGCTCCACTTCTTGTCCTGAAGCTTTCCTGTCACCTTCGGGAGGCAGAGTTAAGAGAACTGGGAAACTCACGTCGCCCTGAGCTGCCACCGCGCGGGCGCCCAGGGCCGTGCAGGCCACCCCCACCACGTGACCTCTTTCCCATCCTGCAGGCTGGCTGTCCTCACTCTGGGGTGAGGGAGGAGGCGACTCAGGAGTAGGTGCAGCAGGGATTCGAGGTGCCCTGACTGGCCCATCTCCCACAGAGGGGTCCCCGGACTCTACGTGAAGGCTGTGTGCCACAGCCTGAGCCGTTGTTGGGGGTCCCGGGCTTGCAGCCCAGTCTGGAGGGTCCCTATTTCTTCTTCTGTCCTTGCACTAGCCTTTCCTTCTCAGGCCCCATGCATGTTGCCCACAAACGTGAATGCAACTTTCATGCTTGTTGGTGTTAATATTTTAACAGAAATGACTTGCCATATTCATAACATGGTCTGTGTTTCCACAAAGTATTTTCACGACTATGATCTGTTTGATTCGCAGCCATCACCTGAGGCGAGTAACTTTACTGTTCTCATTTTACAGATGGGAAAATGGAGGAACAGAGAAGGCTAGGCCCCAGAGAGGGCTCCTTTCCCACTGTTGACTCTGGACTTCTCCTTTTACCCTCTCCTTCTAGAGAATCTCTTCATTCTCTCCTTTCCCTCCCCCACCCATGCCAGCACTTTCCAGCCCTCTAAGGCCAGCGTGCACCCCGCCTCCTGGAAGCCCTGTGCCCCCACGCTGGCCTCCTCTTTGCCTGGGCTCCTGCCCCGTGTTCCCCGGGTGTCCGTAACCAGCATGCACGGCCTCATGCCATCTGTGATGAGGGTGTAGTGGCCGTGGTGATGTGCTCGAATCCCCTAACCTGCCTGATTCTGAGCAACTTACCTGACCTCCTCTGGGTCTCTGTAACAATGGACTTAATGGTAGTACCTACCACTGAGAGTAAGCACTTTGCAGGTTGAGTTGCCCAGTGCTCAGTACATGTTGTAAAAGGCGACTGTGTGTAAACGGCAATGACAGAACCTTGAGACCGGGATCTGCCGTTCAGTGCGCCAAAGAGCCTTGCATAGGGACGTTGAGGCTCATGTCAGTTAGCAAAACTCCTCTAAGTACATTGGGAAAGCCTGACTCCCTCTTTACCCTGGTCCAATTTCATTCTTCTCGTTCTGAAGAGACGAGGGAGAATGTTTTTTTCCTTTCCTTCCCTTTATCCTGGGGGCCACGCTCAGGCACATGCTGCCACCGGGAAGCACCTCTCTCCCTCAGCATGCCCCCAGCCCAGCAGCTACTCTCCCTGGAGCAGAGCAAAGAGGCTCTGGAAACACATGGTGTGTGTGCCCAGGCTGAGCCTCCTACATCGGACCTCCCTGAACCTCAGTGTCCTCAGCTGTAAAATGGGACTGTTGGGAGGATGATTTGAGCTAAGACACAGGAAACAATCCTATGAAGTCCTCAGCATTTTACAGGCCTAGCAACTACCACTGGTATGAAAGCCTGCCCCTTAACTTCAGGCCTTCTGGTCCCATCTGCTTCCCCAGTGTGAAACCCTTTCTCTAGGAGGCCTTCTCTCACATGCCTCCCCGCTCCTGCAGCCTTGAAGAGGCCTTGTTCCATCAGGGAAGAAAGTGAAACTGAAAGCCATTCAGTCGTGTCTGACTCTCTGCAACCCCATGGACTATACAGTCCACAGAATTCTCCAGGCCTTTCCCTTCAGGGGATCTTCCCAACCCAGGGATTGAACCCAGGTCTCCCACATTGCAGGCAGATTCTTTACCAGCTGAGCCATCAGGGTTCCCTCAGGGCCTGTCGCCAAACATGATGTTGGGTCTTTATCCTCCTCCTTTGGGCTGCCTCAAACCTTTCTTTTAATATTTGTGATAATCCCCCTGGAGATGATAACAGCTGGGTTTTTACAGCATGCCTGCACCAGGCTGAAGCACTTACAGGCAATATCTTATTCACTCTTCAGAGCAGCTCTGTAAAATAGGTGTTTTATTATCCGTTTTGAAAATGGTAAACTGGAACTTCCCTGGTGGTCCAGTGGCCAAGACTCCACGCTCCCAATGCTGGGGGCCTGTGTTCAATCCCCGGTCAGGGAACTAGATGCCCTGTGCTACAACTGTTCTCACACCACAACTAAAAGATCCTGCCTGCTGCCATGAAGATCCAAGCGGGCAGTGTAGCCAAATAAATCAATATTGAAAAATAAAGTGGCAAGCTTGGACCTGGCCAGGTTCAGGGTCTTGCCCATGGTTCCAGAGTTAGTTGGCACTGCTGCTGCTGCTGCTGCTGCTGCTGCTAAGTTGCTTCAGTCGTGTCCGACTCTGTGCAACCGCATAGATGGCAGCCCACCAGGCTCCCCGTCCCTGGGATTCTACAGGCAAGAACACTGGAGTGGGTTGTCATTTCCTTCTCCATGGCACTGCTAGTGGGACAGAATTTAAACCAGGACTATTCAGCTCTAGAAGCTTTGCGTTTAACCACTATGTTGCCCTGCTTCCCTGGTAGAGTTAACAATACCACACCCTTCTTAGTAATTAGTCTGTGAACTCCCGAGGGTCAGAGAACATGTCTCAGTCATCTCCGAGTCCCCCCAAAGCGCCTAGCACGGTGATCTGTGCAGGAACTGAAAACTCTGGGCTGAGATCAAAAGGCCCTGCTAGTGCCTCTGCTGGCTGTGTGACATCGGGCAAGTCACCTGATCTCTCTGAATGGGGCGAAACTCTCCCTGCCCGGCTGACATCACTTGTTTGAACCATCCCCCCAACCCGTGTTGGGAAAGTGAGGATCCCTCCTCCCCCCACCCTTTCTCCCAGTTACCGTCTGAAGGCGGCAGTGTCGCAGGGAGACTGAAGGTGCAGCAGCCCCAGAGCACCAGCAGGAGGCCCCAGAGAGGCATCTTGCAGCACTGGTCCACACTTCACCCGGGTGCCCAGCTCGCTCTGGGGTCCCCTGAAGCACCCTCTCCTTTTATACACGCACACTCGGGATGGCTGAGATTCTGCTCTGCCCTGATTTATTACTGCGGGGCAGATGGCGGGGCAGCCGGTAATAAATCCCTCAAGGGGACTGAGCTAAGTAGGTGAAGGGTGACCAGGTTTCTGACGTGGAGCTGGGGGGCTAGAAGAAGGATGGCTGTGGGAAAGCAAGGCTGCGCCCAGTGACGCCAGTAGCCCTGCCTCGGCCTGGCCCTGTGACCCCTCGGGGAAGACCAAAGCCGATGAGAAACAGCACCGCTAGGGAACCAGGACAGGCCTGGGACAGGCCCAGGACAGGCCCAGGACCCCGGTTTCCAGCCCCCAAGCCCGTCTCACCGACCCCTTGCGTCTGCATTAACCTTGGCTGTGCCCCTGACTGGCGTCTCCCAGGCTGCGTCTCAGTGTTACCATCTGGAACATGGGTGATCCCTCCAGCTCGTTCCCTGACAGAAGAGCCAGATCCAGGGAGTCCCGATGCGGCCTCCCCTCAGGTCTCTGTCAGTGGTTTATGGGAAAGTGCAGCACAGACTTCCTCTGGAAGTAAGGAGCTGGGGGCAGGGGACATGGTTCCATCTTAGATGACCTGTGTTGATGGAAGGGAAGGGAAGCCCCGGGACTCGGGGAGGCTGCTTTCTGCCAAAGAGCGAGGTGGAGCAGCTGGTCTTTCCACCCCTCTCCCTCTCTCTGCTTCTCCCTGAGTACTCTCTGGGGCATGTCTCTGCCTCCTTCCCTTTCCCTTATGGCTTACCAGCAGTCTGGAGCCACTCACCACACATCCACCTGGCCCCTGAATCCCAGGGTGGATGCTGTTTATGTAGCCTAGGACCTCCTCTCCTGGCTCCTCTCTGCTCACTCTTTGGGGCCCACTTCCAGGATCTCTGTCTCTCCAGGAAGCAGGCATGGATTCAGCCTGGAATTGATTGTCTCTGCTGGGGCTCCCGGAGAAGGCAATGGCACCCCACTCCAGTACTCTTGCCTGGAAAATCCCATGGACGGAGGAGCCTGGTAGGCTGCAGTCCATGGCATCGCTGAGAGTTGGACACGACTCAGTGACTTCACTTTCACTTTTCACTTTCATGCGTTGGAGAAGGAAATGGCAACCCACTCCAGTGTTCTTGCCTGGAGAATCCCAGGGACGGCAGCTGCCGTCTCTGGGGTCGCACAGAGTCGGACACGACTGAAGTGACTTAGCAGCAGCAGCAGCAGCAGCTGGGGCTCCCGTGGTGCAGACGCGCCTTCTGTTAAAGCACAGGCCTCGAATGTCCTCTCTTGGAATCATTTCGATGTGCATGCCTCTGCCTCTTGCCCAGAGTGGTACCCCCTGCTCATCAAATGAGCGTCCAGTGAACCCTGACGGGCAGGGCCGGGGGCCTGGTTTTGGGTTCTGACTGTACCCCCAACTTGCTGCATGTCGTGGGGGCGTCCGCCCCTCTCTGGGCCGTAGTCCCCAGGCGGTGTGAGGAAGCAGACACCGGGCGACCCCAGGGTGCCCGCCCGTGTGGACGCTCTAGTAGCCAAGTCCTGGGTCTTCAGCGTCCTGCT
Organism: Aepyceros melampus; assembly: GCA_006408695.1. NCBI lineage: Eukaryota > Metazoa > Chordata > Mammalia > Artiodactyla > Bovidae > Aepyceros > Aepyceros melampus. Next base: position 183,831 of record SJXQ01009757.1, read on the forward strand.
CTCTGCACCTGTGGGCGGGAAAAACTCAACCAGTGGAGCGGAAACTCTGTTGCTGGTGTGCGGACTACTTAATGCATCAGGATCTCTGAAATTACAACACCCTTGCCGAGGGATGGGAGAAGCTGGTGCTTCTTGGTACAAACCCTCACTGGAGAATTTTCAAGCATTGTGGTTGGCACTGGCGGAAGCATTTGAGGGCCCGGGAGAACCTTTTAGTGGGAACTTCTGTCTTATCAGACTGAATAAATAGTTATTAAGCTGAATAAATATTTATTTGTAGGTTCCAGTGCTCTGCCATTCATTAGCAAGTGTCCCTGAGCGTTTCTTGTGTCAGGCGCTTGTCCAGATGCGCAGCCCTGTGAGGGCGACCCTCAGCCACCCTGCTCAGAGAGGAGGCTGAGGCTTCAGAGGACTCAGGGAAGGGCAAGCTGAGCGGCGTGCCCGCGACTCTCAGCTCCTCTCTGGGGATACGTGCCCACCCGAGCCCACGGGATGCAAAGGAGAGGGTGCCGGGCTGGGGCTGAGTCTGCCAGCCCACAGAGCTTCAGAGCCACGCCTTGCTGCAGTGTGGACGCCCGGCACAGCGGGGCCCTCGGCTGTGTCCTAGGTCTGGACGCCGGAGTCTTCCATGGCAAAGGCAGGGCCGGGGGTCCCCCCAGCCGGTCCAGCCCTCTGTGGCCCCAGGCGCTCTCCAGACAAAAACACCCTTCCCGCCCACCTCCCTGTGTCCTGCCAGTGTGTGCAGCTCGCCCGAGTGCTGGCCCTGCACACCAGTGTGAATAGAAGAGGCAGTGACCTCCAGGAGAGACACACATTTGTCAGACTGCAGACCAGAGTCGCAGGCACCAGAGGGGAGGCAGGGAGCCAGCTTCTGAGGGGTGACACGACCCGGACACCATCGGCTCTAGCTTCTACCAGGACCCCGGCCGAGCTGGGAGTGGCAGCTGTTTCTTACCAGCTCCTCTCAGCCCACCCGCCCCACCTTGTGGGACCTGGATCCTGAGGCCAGACACCAGGTTGCACATCCCAGCGAGAAGGTGGCCTGGAGTCAGAACCAGCAGGAATCCCGGAATCGAGACCTGGAGGTCCATGGAGGGCTCCGCAGAAGCTTGACTGGAGCGAGAGGCCGTAGGGGTCACAGAGCCCTTGAAGGTTCTTCCACAGAAGCTGGAACCAGAGCTGTGTGTGCAGCCTCATCGTACAGAGCTGAGGTCTGTGACAGCAGGAGAAAGAATCTGGTTTCAGCTCCACTCTAAGGAGGAACCGTCAAGCAGTCAGCATTGTCCAGTGATCACAAATGCCCTGCCTGGGGTCACCTCAGACCCTGGGACAGTTGGTCTGGGGTTTTAGGATTCCGTGGTCTTGCCTGCCTGCCTGGTGGCCAGCTGTTCCCCTCCCATCTCCGGGGTCATGTGGGGATGGTCAGGATGGCGGGTGGGTCTCCCTCTGAGCTGGGGCCCACCAGTGCCCCAGCCTGTGGGAGGGAAGGAGCGTGGGTAGGTAGGGACCTTTCTCAGGTTATCGAGCGGCCCCATCAACCCGGACCCAGGGTTTCTCACGGAAGCCCCCGCGGAGTCCCAGGCGAGGCCCCAGGCTGCGTCACCTGGAGGTCGGGAAGCAGCCGGGGCAGAGGCAGGGGCTGGGCGGCACCTGCCCTCTCCCCTGGGGCAGGCCCGTGACGCCAGCGCCCTCCGGAAAAGCGTAAATCCCTCCAGCCTCTCTGCTCTCTCTTTAGATCCGCAGGGCGTACGGGGTGGGGGAAGGGACTTTCACAGGAGGCTGGGGCGCTGCAAATCTCTCAGGAGACAATGAGACTCAGGGTTTCTCTACAAGTGGTCCCAAACCCCTTTTGCTCTAGGACAGTGATTCCAAGGAGATTCAGGATTGTGACCGAGGATGGAGGGGCCAGCAGGGGTGAAGCGTAGAGGGGGAGAAGGCTGAGTGGCACAGAGAGCCTGGTTTTCGCCACTTTGAAAGGTTCATGGATTTATTCCCACCAGCATTAGTTTAGTGGAAAACTCTTGCCAAGGCCACAGCCCTGGGGAAGGTGGAAAGAGGTCGAACTCACGAAGCTTGGAATTGGGGAGCTAAACATCTCTGGACTGGTCCTGCTTCTGTGCATAAAAAGCAAACGGGGAAGCAGGGGCAGAGATAAAAACGGACACATCTTTTCCCTGTCTTCCTCCCCACGTCACACGAACCCCCTGTCCCCAGAGGGCCCAGCTGCCTCCTCGGAGGAATTTTTCAATCAGATGGGAGCACTGAGCTTGCAGAGATGAGCAGCTGGGGCCTTGAGAGGAGGGCCTTGAGACTCAGAGTGGACTTTAATAGCCAGCCAGGGCTGCTTTGTTTGGGTGGACCCTCTGGAGGGGATGACTACTTGGAAGGCATCGGGGCTGGGACCAGGACACCTTGAAGCTGGGGGCCAGGGATGCAGAGAACCAAGTGTCCTTAGCTGGTTGTTCTGGGGACCTAGGAGGAACAGAAATCCAGCCACGGGGTTGGGGTGATCCCCACTTGAGGCCTGCTCAAGTGAAGGCCCAGGAAATTGAAGGCAGGTGACCCAGGCCTTGGGAGGTGCAGGGGCCTGAGGGGGATGATAGGATTGGCAAGGAGGCTGAGGGCTTGGTGAAAGAGCCTGGCCAAAGGAGAATTTCTGAAATGAGACACATCAATATAGTGGGACCAGACCCCATATCCTGAGGCATGGAAGCTAGAAGCATAACAAACTGCTTCCCCAGATAGGGGTCTGCTCCATTATCAGAGGAAGCTTAAGCTAGAAGAAGGCTCCTTTTCCAGAAGAGGGGTACCAGTGGAGCAGCTTGGTGGAGGGGGTGTGTGTGTGTGCGTGCATGCGCCTGCGCATGTACGTGTGCACACGCGTGTACGTGGCCGCATGTATGCACGCATGAACGCATGTGTGCACGCGTGCACGCGTGTGTGCATGTGAACGAGCATGTGCGTGCCCATGAGCATGTGCGTGTATGTGTGTGTGTGTGTGCCTGTGCTGGGCAGTGGTTCTGACGGGAAGGTGCTCGGCTGTGTGTGCTCGTCTCACCAAGGAAGTGGAGGGAAGTAGTTATATCCCAAGAACATGTCCTAGAAAATGGACTCCTTCCTCTCTTTCTTCTCTCTTTCCTTTCTTTATCAAAGAAATAAAGGCTCTAGTTTTAAAACCCAATAGAACCCAAAGGCTTTTAAGGGTAACCAGCACCTCCAGCCCTGCGTCCAGTCCCCATGACAAGTCCTGTTCTACCGAGGCAAAACCCTTCATCTCTCTCGGCTATTTTGCTATTGTTGGTTGTACATGTCCCTAATGGTTATGCTCAACTGCCATTTCTAGATTTTTCAATTTTATTCATTATCACTTCTTTTATGCCTATTAAAGATTTCTCTTATACTCTGTCCCTCTTGATTTGGCAAAATCAAAGTCAGTACTTAAATTATGATAATTAAACTAACATTCACGTGTATTAAATTTACATTTCTTTGTGTAATTTCCTGCTTTTCATTAAGTTCATCATCACCCTCCTCCTTTCCCACTCCTTGTTTTTCTGTGTCCAGCTGCTCCAGACCACCCTCCGCCTGGTGGGATGCCCAGCTAACGCGCCAGTGGGAGTTTCTCCTGGGGGCCTGGTGCTTCTGAGTTTGCTGTACATCATCGTCTGGGGGATCTCTTCGCTGCTCCCCTCTGTGGCTTCCTGTGTCCGGGCTCTGGGGCTTTCTTCTTTCTCAGTTGACACGTGTTTAAGTGGAAGGTGTATTCCAAAGTTTGCAGAGAAAAAGTACAGGAGAAGTAAACGCTTCCAGTACTGGCATGTCTAAAAATGTTTCCATTACTCCTTACTCTTCAAAGTGTGAGTAGAATTCTAGGTTGAAGCTTATTTCCCCTCTGAAATTGGAAGTTGTTTTCCAGTATCTTCTGATTTTAACAAATATGGTGCAACCCTGATTGCAGACTCTTCTATGGTTTGATCTTTCGGGTGTCTCACCACCTTCCCTACCCCTGGCATAGATATTTTTCCATTCGTGTGCTGAGCACTCAGCGGATGCCCTCAACCTGGAAATTCATGTCCTTCCGTTCTGGAAAATCATCCTGCATTAATTCTTCAGTCATATCTTCCTTTCCATTTCCTCCTTTCTGACTTCTGGAACTCGCATTATTAGGATATTGCAACTTCTATTGATTCCTAAATTTATTTTATTCTATCTCCTGATTTCTTTTTGTTCTACCTTCTATGAGATTTTTTTAACTTGATGTTCCAACTTTTATTTCTTAAAAAATTATCTCCTTTAACTTCAAAGGACCTTTCTGATTCTGTTATTATTCCTACTTTATTGCATTCACTATTCATTTTATAGGTGCAAATTTTTCTCTTATGCTTTCTGAGGATATTAATCACAGACTAATTTTTCCAAAATCACTGCAGATGGTGATGCAGCCATGAAATTAAAGACATTACTCCTTGGAAGGAATGCTATGACCAACCTAGACAGCATATTAAAAAGCAGAGACATTACTTTGCCAACAAAGGTCTGTCTAGTCAAGGCTATGGTTTTTCCAGTGGTCATGTATGGATGTGAGAGTTGGACTGTGAAGAAGGCTGAGCACCGAAGAATTGATGCTTTTGAACTGTGGTGTTGGAGAAGACTCTTGAGAGTCCCTTGGACTGCAAGGAGATCAAACCAGTCTATCCTAAAGGAAATCAGTCCTGAATATTCATTGGAATATTCAGTTTCAGCTGAAGCTGGCTTGTTCTGGGGATTGGTGAGCTCACATGTGTTGTTATTAAAGAAGTCAGAGAGGGATCAGCATACAGTTACATTGACTGCCAGAGACCTGCTACCCAAGACAAATCATTCAGGAAGAAGGCTGGCTCTGCCGCACAGCAGAGCAGAGAAGGGAAAGGTTGCAGCGTGTAGGAAGATGATGATAACACCCTGGCTCTCTAACTCGCCAGCTATGTGACCTTGGGCACATCACTTAACCTTTCTGAGAATGCTGCCCACTTCATGCAGTTGTTGTGAGGTTAAAATGGAGTAGCCCTGCACTTGGCACAGTGTAGTTTCTTAAAAAATTGCTCATTAATATATTAAGAGTGATACTAGAGGCAGAAATCCTCCTGGATCCCTCCCCCCTCCCACCCCTCATATGCTTCAGGCCATGAGACCAACGCCCTCCTAGTGCAACAGACTTACCAAAAGGGGAGGAACATGGAAAGAGGTCCTCCCACTTCCCTTTCCCCAGGGAAAGATGCCCAGGCCTCCTGGGTGCTCGCCCCTTGGGGACTGTCCAGAGGTCTCAGGAAGGAGTGCATGTGAGAGCCCCCAGGCAGCCCTACGTCCAAGTCTTCAGCCCCTGCTGCCCTAGCTCTCTGAGCCCACCCAGAGGTCTTGGGAGTCCCTGAGGCGTCTCACTGCCTGCAATGTGCTCTGGACATTCCCTTCAATCTGTTCAGAGTCAGGCTGGGACCTGATGAAACCAAAGACCCCTTCATCCCTTGGAGACCCCCATCCCTACACAGTACATGGGGCCAAGAACTGCAAGGCCTGGGGTCCTTGGAGAGAAGATAGGACTGGCAGACCCGGTTCTCCTCCTGCTGCCCACTGAAGCAGGTAGAACAGAGATCCTGGAGAGCATCTGGGCGGCAGAGGGAGCTAACAAGGCCTGAAATGCAGTTAGAGGGGCCACACCACAGACAGTCACACAAACACGTGTGCTTCTCACATTTACCCCTCTCTTGCACATACCTTCTCTCACATAGGCCTGCTTCTTATACCAGAGAACAGGTTTCACACTTTCACCCCTGAAGTCACACACACATACAAGCACACACACCTGTCTCCTATCTGCTTAAACTTAAGGTCATGAGGAGAGTTAGAGGGGATCACAGGAGATTTTGTAAAAGAAGGTTGGCTTTTTGGAGACTCGTTAACTTCTTCCTACCCATAGACTTCATCAGAGAAAGGACTAGTCCAGAAACAGGAGAAAAACTCACCTAACAGAATAGGTGTTGAGTTTATGATTCCTTTCCTTGAAGTGCAGAGACACACTCCAGGCTGTTTGGGGGATGATATATCAGCAGCATCACCCTGTCACACCACGCTAGGACCTGAGCTCACAGCAGTTTCAAAAACATGAGAGATCCTTGAGGACGATTTCAGGGTAGAGGTGAGGGTGGGGCAGCTTGTGTTTCCATGGCAGCCTATCTCACTGCTATAGCAACAAGATTCTGCTTCTAATTTTTGGAGCCCGGGATTCTGTAATGGGTGGAACACTGGTGTTTCATGGAATGGTGGTGAACCCCACAATCCTTCTAGGAAATAGCATTTCCAATCTAGACCAAGCAGGGTAGTGATAGTCTGAGGCTGTCAAATAGGGCTGGGTTTTTCTGTGGGCAGAAGCCTCGATTTCCTGGAGTTTCCTAACTCCTCTCTCCTTCCTACAGCAATGTAAACTCCCCAGCCATTGAGGACCCCCAGGAATGTCTGCACAGGCAGACTGACCCTTTCTGATGTCCACCACAACTCACTCTAACATCATGTCGTGTCAGAGAAGTGCGGTGGGGAAGCCAGGCTCTGCGGTCAGGAGCCTGAAATGGCTTGCTACTCATTGGCTGTGTGCCTTGAGTGAGTTTTCTTTTTAAACCTTAGGGTATTCACTGTGAAAATGGGGTCAATACATGCTAACCTCCCTGGGTGCCTCCAAGGATATAGGGACATGATGCACATAAATCCACCCAGGGTTTCCAGGGGGGCAGTGGATTCATCCAGGGTTTCCAGGGGGGGTGGTGGATCCACCCAGGGTTTCTGGGGGGGTGGGCAGTGGATTCATCCAGGGTTTCCAGGGGGGGTGGTGGATCCACCCAGGGTTTCTGGGGGGGTGGG
>SJXQ01009757.1:204256-225699 GCA_006408695.1 Aepyceros melampus
AGTCGGTGGCCAGGCGCGGAGCCGCACTGGATGCGGGGCGGGAGCTGCTCCTTCTTCAGAGGCCGGCTATCAGCAAGAACGGCGAGCCAGCAGGAGCCCCGGGGCACTGGGGCTGGTGAGGGGCAGAGGGGCCCAGAGGCAGGGGCCCCGAGGCCTTTGGAGGCCTCTGGCTTGGTACCCAGCTCAGCCTGGTTTCCTGGATCCCAAGCACTTCCTCCCGAATGTTATGGTTTCTCGTCACACCTCCCAAGTAACGCGGAAAACTCTCATTTCAGAGGCTGAAAGCCAGGCCTGGATAGGGTGGGCAGTCACACCCGAGTCCCAGGGAGCTGGCGGAGCCCCGGCGCTCCACCCCGCGCCCTGTCGCCAGCTCAGCCAGGCTCCTCCCGAGCCCTGCAAGCGCCTCGGGCTCCTGTCGGACCGACCTCTCGGCTCTCTCCCAGCACGCTTCGTGCTTTCCCCGCTTCTCCATACCTCTGCTCTAGCGGTTCCACCCACCTGGAAGGGCTTTATCCTCCCCACACTCTTTCTTCTCTAAATTCTTTCTCATCCTTCTCCCACTGTGCGACCTGTCTTTCCCCCAAGCACCTCTTTCGATATTAGATGTATTTATCTTACAGAGACTTTACCACTGCCCTGCCTTCCTCCCCAGCCATGTACGTGGATGTCACATTCCCCTCCCTGGGTGGTGGGATTCTGAAGGGAGAGACAGTGTCTGATTCATCTGAATTCCCGCCCCCACCCTCAACCCAGGGCCTCACCTGGAGCTTAGCATGAGAATCCAGGTCCTTAGGTCCTCTGTGCCCAGGAAGCCTTATTGTCCACCCCCAGCCACCAGCCCTTGCCTGCCCAACGCAGGTGGCACACAATACCTGGCTGGACCCGATCTGAGTAAACTCGGGGCTGACCCTCCCGGCAGTGGAGACCTCACGCAGGTTCACAGGGCTGGAAGACTCACATTTCCGAAGGCCAGCAGCACCGAATCAAAGTATAGGAGCATTCCAAGGAGGATGAAGAAGATGCCGAAGCCAGTGGTGCCCACACCAATCTCTGCAATGGGCAAGGAAGTTGTGGTGGGATGGGTTTGAGGAGCAAGCTGAGATGCTGCAGCTGCCCCCATCGGCCCTGGACAGACCCCCTCGGGGGTGGGAGGTGGGGTGGCTCTGTGCCACCCGGGAATCTTGGCTCCCATGCTCACGGAAGGAAGGGCAGGTGGGCACAAGCCTCCGTTTAGCGCCTGGAAACTGCTGTTGGGCCCTGCCCACACCCTGCCCTTGCCGCAGGAAGCTAGTGTTGCCCTCGCTGCTTCTATTTGCAGTTTCCTCTTGTCTTCAGGATCTTCAAGACTTCTTCTTCTCTGCTAGATCATTATCAGGGTTGTGACTCTGGCTGAACACAACCCATTACCTGCTCTGTCCCTGTTTTCTTGTAGTTGGGAGCCACCTGATGCCAACTCACCCCCAGGCCAAAGAGTACCACCAAAGACACAGCCACAGCCCCAGAGGATCTGAGACCTGCCCAGCTGGCCTGCCCTATTTCTCAGGAGGCTTGTCCTCCTGATGATTCTCACAGCCTCTGCTTTCTTCTCTAAACTGCTCTGGTCCCCAGCTTTCCAGTGATGACCCTTCAGACTTGATAGGGAAAGAGAAGTCATCGATCAGAAATGCGCTCATCACCTGGAAGTCTATACTGCAGCCAGCAAAGTGATTGCCCCATACTATTTCCCACAGAAGTTACACCATTTTACGTTCCTAGTAGTACGCGCAAGGGATTCCAACTTCTCTGCATTCTCACCGACACTTGTTACTTTCTGTGTTTTGCTTTGTTTTGTTTCTGATAGCATCATCCTAAAGTGTGTGAAGCGGCGTCTCACTGAGGCTGTGGTTTGCATTTCCTTGATGATTACTAATGTTGCGAATCTTTCATGCGCTTGTTGGTCATTTGTATTTCTGTTTTGGAGAAGTGTCTATCTAAGGCCTTTGCTCATTTTTAAAACACATTGTTTGGATTTTTTGTTGTTCAGTTATAGGAGTACTTTGTATATTTTGGATAGTAACCCCTTATCGGATATATGATCTGAAAATATTTTCTCCTATTCTGTAGGTTGCCTTTTCACTCTCTTGTATCCTTTGATGCACAGGAGTTTTAAATTTTTATATAGTCCAATGTTTCTTCTCTGTATTTGCTTGAGCTTTGGGTATCACACCCAAGAAATAATTGCCAAACCGAGCATCGTGAAGCTTTTCTCTTATGTTTTCTTCTAAGAACTGTTTTAGATCTTACTTAGAGCTAAAATGAACTTTAAGTTTTGTGTGTGGTGTAAGGAAAGGGTCCAGCTTCATTCTTTTGCCTGTGAATATCCAGTTTTCCCAACATCGTTTGTTGAAAAGGCTGTCCTTTCCCACTGAGTGGTCTTGGTGCCCTTGCTGAAAACCATGTGCCCATATATGCCCAAGCTCCTTTCTGGGATATGCCCAGGCTCCTTTCTGGGATGTGCCCAGGCTCCTTTCTGAGATGTGCCCAGGCTCCTTTCTGGGATGTGCCCAGGCTCCTTTCTGGGATGTGCCCAGGCTCCTTTCTGGGATGTGCCCAGGCTCCTTTCTGGGATGTGCCCGGGCTCCTTTCTGGGCTCTCTCTTACATTCCATTGCTCTCTCTGTTTGTCTTCATGCCAGTATCACTGCTTTGATTACTGTAGCTTTGTAATAAGTTTTGAAATCAAGAATTTTGAAACCTCCAACTTCCTTCTTCTTTTTCAAGATTGCTTTGGCTATTCAAGATTCTTGAGATTCCATGTGCATTTAAGAATGAATTTTTCTATTTCTGCAAAAAATGTCATTGGGATTTTGATAGATTATTGATTTGAATCTGTAGACTGCTCTGGGTAGTATTGACAGCTTAACAACGACATTGTCTGCCAATCCACAAATATGGGTCTTTCTACATATTAGTGTCTTTTAAAATTTCTTTTAGCAATATTTTTTAGTTTTGGGGGTACAAGATTTCTGTCTCTTTAGTTAGGTTTATTCCTAAGGATTTTATTCTTTTTGATACTATGGTAAATTGAATCATGTTGCTTCCTTTTAAAAAAATTACTGATGAGGTACAACTTAAAGTTTATATTTTATAGTTTATATTGTTTTGCAACTCACTTTATTTACTTAAGATAGCTAAAAGATAGCTAAAATGGCTTGTTTTCTTTTTGTTGAATATGAAAATCATTTGTTATGATGAATAGAGAAAGAGCTAGAGTGTCTTTCAACTACAACATGTATAGCTTTATTAAAAATAGCTTAATTTTTAAAAAGAAAACACATAGGTAAATTTTAAAAGAGAAAAATTTTACTGGACTTGTTAACTAACATCTCAGAATTGATCCTTAGCATCTCTATGAAATTGGCATTATTGCCATGTGTCTGTGTGTGTGTGCTCATCAGTCAGTCGTGTCCAACTCTTTGTGACCCCATGGACGGTAGCTCGCCAGACTTCTCTGTACATGGGGTTTTCCAGGCAAGAATACCATAGTGGGTTGCCATTTCTACTCCAGGGGATCTTCCCGACCCAGGGATCAAACCTGCCATGTCTCCATACAGGGTTGTAAAAAGTTGCTAAAAGTTTGGTTGTTAAGAGGCAGAACTAAGAAAACAAAACAAAAACAGAATTACAAGGGCAAGGCTTACTGGCTTAATTATATTTACAATTGAAAGAGAATGAAACACAATTGTCTTTCAGGTAATTAATCTTTCCTAATCTGTGCCCATGGCTCAGTGGGTAAAGAATCTGCTTGAAATGCAGGAGACACAGTTTGATCCCTGGGTCGGGAAGATCTCCTGGAGAAGGAAATAACAACCCACTCCAGTATTCTTGCCTGGAAATCCCATGGACAGAGGAGCCTGGTGGGCTACAGTCCATGGGGTCACAAAAGAGTTGGATATGACTTAGTGACTAACCAAAAAACAACTTGTTATCATACAGATCTTAAGAGGAGAATTAACACCAGTTCCAGTATAGAAATAAGGCCAAAGGCTTTCCGTAAAAGAATCATTAAAAATACAGAAATGAGATTTGTAGTGAAACCTCATTCAACTCATATTCAAAAAAAAAAAAAAAAAAAAAGCCAGCCTAATTAGTTCTCCCTTTTGGCAGAGTTGGATTTGTTAGGAACCAGTACAGCATCATTCCTCTCACCATATTGCCCCACCACCAGAATCCATCTGCAACGAAGAGCAATTCCTCCTGTTTCTGACAAACCTCCGTAATCAAGCTTCCTATTTCTACCTTCTAGAATGCCTGCCCGAATTAAGTCTCTTAGAGCCCAAGACACTGGGCAAAATACAACCTCCTTGGTCATTATGAAGGTTGTGTTCTTTTCCATGTTGCATGATTTTTCTACCCTCAGAAACAATAAGAGCTTCCCCGTGGCTCAGCAGTAAAGAATCAGCCTGCAGGGCAGGAGACGCAGGAGAGTGGGTTTGATCCCTGGATCAGAAAGATCCCCTGGAGGAGGGTATGGCAACCCACTCCAATATTCTTGCCAGGAAAATCCCATGGAGAGAGGGGCCTGGCAGGCTACGGTCCGTGGGTTTGCAAAGAGTTGGACATGACTGAAGTGGCTGAGCATGCATGCATGAAGAGACAATAAATTGAGGATCAAGAAGTATTTCTACCTTGTGATTGTTTCACATGGACCAGGATATTGTGGAGGAAGACCACAATCTGAATGACAAAAATATCTTCAGTTTTTATGACTGCTATAAAAAACCTCCTATTAGAGGTCAGGAGATAAACGCTGATGTGTGACTACCACCCAGCGCTTGGCCCGTTCAGTTTCACCAGCTGTCCCTGTAATATTCACAGCGAAAAGGCCCAGTTCCGGGTCACATGTGGCGTGTGCTTGCAATGTCTCTTCAGTTCTGCAGTCTGTCCTCGACGGGACCTTGACACTTGGAAGCTCTGCCGGTCATCCAGTAGCAGCCCCTCTATTTGGGTTTGTCTGATGTCTCCACATGACTATATTCAGATTATGTAGAAATATCAGCAAGAGGTGATGCCGGCTTCTCCTCCTGCCACTGTCGGTGACGCACGATTCCCGTTTGACAGCTCCTAAGGACGTTTCTTCAAGTCGGAGTCTGCAGGACCCTCCACGTAAAGTGACTCTCCAGCTCCCACCACGACCCTGCAGTCGCCCCCCTCCTCCTGGCCCGCTGAACCCCACCCAGCGTGAACCCTCCAACCTGGGGAGCGCTCTGACACCCGCTCTGGGCACTGCCCCGCTTCCGCAGTACGGCTTCAGGACTGAATTGTTGAGGGAGGGAAAGGGGAAGTGAAAGAGCCTGTTTCTCTTTACAGAACTGACAGCGCTGACTCATAGTAGTCATTGTTAACGCTGGTGAGCGCGTGGTGCCAGGCAGTCTAAGCACTCGTGTGTATTAACTCATCTCGTCTTCATAACTGCCTATGCGGGAGGTGTGCTTTCCCCCCATTTCACAGACAAAACTGAAACGTGAATGGTGTTGACCTGTGCCCACGGGTGCGCAGCCAGCAGAGCCAGGGTGTGAACCCAGTAAACCAGCTCTAGAGAAGTGACTTGAACGCCCTGTCCAGCCCATTCCTGCCCCCATCGCCTCTGCAGGAACTGCTCTGGCCCGGGCCTCCCAACATCCCAAATGCAAAGGATAGGGCTCGGGCCTCCTCTGTCAGCAGCTGGCCACCCCCTTCTTGCGGCATCCTCTAGTGGGCCCCCTGACACCATATTCTCAATTTCTTCCTGCTATTCTGGCCGCTCCTCCCAGGCTTCTTTGCCAGCTCCCCCTTCTCTCTCTCCCTCTCAGGGTCTGAACTACTCAGGGCTTCAGCTCCAGCTCATCTCTCTTCTCATTCTAGTTGCACGCGGACTCCCACTTCTTTAAGTATCTCCTGTGTGCTGACAGTGTCGATATTTATCTCTCTAGCTGTGAGTTTGAGCTTCCAGACTCCTATTCAGCTGCCTACTTGGCATATCTGCACATTTTTCTCTCTTCATGACATCTTGAACTTAACAGGTCCAAACTGAGCTATTGCTTTCCTTCCTTAAAGCTGCACTTGGCTCAGTTTTCCCCAAATGAATAAAATGTCTCACCATCCACCCAGCAGCTCAAGCCAGAAGCCCAGTGGCCTCACGGCTCCGCCACCCCCTTCCCATTCGATCCACAGGTGAGTGTTATTGCTCCTTCCTCCCAAGTGTATCTTGAAAGCTGTCCGTTCCTCTCCACACTTACGACTTAATTCTAAACCACCATTTCCTCTTTCCTGCACTCTGCGACACTCCCCAGTTAGTCTCCTGCCGCGTTCCTGCCCCCGTTATCCCTTCTCCATACAGTCGTCAGGGGTCTTGGAAAACACGCAGTCTACCCGTATTAGCGCAGCGGACAGTCCGTCATGGCTCCCCATGGGCTTAGAAAGAAAGAGTCTCCCAGCCGTGCCTTGGCTCACAGGCCCGTCACGGGGCCTCGGCTTGCTTGTCTGACTGCATCTCCTGGAGTAGGGCAGGCAAGAGTGTGATCCTTGCCTGCCACACTCCGAGCACACCCTTGTTTCCAGGACGGGCCTTCCTGCCTCAAGGCCTCTGTACACACGGTTTCTTCCCGCTTGTTATCTGGCCGACACACACTCCACCTTCAGGTCTCAACACAAATGTCAGTTTCTCAGGGAAGTCTGGTCCTCTCTCCATTCCTGACTTAATTTGGTTGCCTCATTTTTCTCTCTTGCAGGACTGACTTAGAACATTCTTCTTAGAACTTAGCACATTTTGGTTTAATAAAACGTAGCCTTGTCCCCGGGCTCAGGCCTCAGTGCTCTTCTCTATTTTTCCCCCAGGTCAGTGTTTCTCATCTTGGCGGGTGGGGGCAGGGCTGATAGACAGTGGTTGGCAGTTCTGTTCCCCAGGGGACATTTGGGGCTGTGTAGACAGGCTGATGGTCACAGCTGGTAGTGAGGTGTGCTACTGCCATCTAGTGGGGAGAGGCCAGGGATGCTGCTAAAATCCTATAATAGGAGGGAAAAGTGAAGTGAAGTCGCTCAGTCGTGGCCGACTCTTTGCGACCCATGGGCTGTAGCCCACCAAGCTCCTCCGTCCGTGGGATTCTCCAGGCAAGAATCTGGAGTGGGTTGCCATTTCCTTCGAGACCCGCCTAAAACAAAGAACTGAAAGTCACGTCCGACTCTTTGTGACCCACAGACTAGTCCATGGAGTTCTCCAGGCCAGAATGCTGGAGTGGGTAGCCTTTTCCTTCTCCAGGGGATCTTCCTAACCCAGGAACTGAGCCCAGGTCTCCTGCACTGCAGGCGGGTTCTTTACCAGCTGAACCACAAGGGAAGAATACTCAAGTGGGTAGCCTGTCTCTTCTCCAGTGGAACTTCCCAACCCAGGAATCGAACCAGGGTCTCCTGCCTTGCAAAGAACTACCCTGTCCACAAATGTCAGTAGTGGGGAGGCTGAGAAACTCTGCGCCAGACAATCTCATGGTTTTAAATACTGCCCGTATGCTGGCAGTTCCCAAATTTCTCTCCATTCCAGACTCATATACCTGACTACCTACTTGACCACAAACGCAACATGTCTAAAACCCAAGTTTTAGACTGCTTTCCTTCTCAAGCCTTCTACTTGCTCAGGCTGTAAATATTGCAGGCATTCCTGAGTTCTTTCTCTCACACCCCACATCCAATCCACTAGCAAGCCCTTTTAGCAGTTTGCTCAGCGCACGTCTAGCAGTGTTTCCCACCACCTTGATGCTACCACCCTGGTCTCCCCACCGTCTCTCACCTCAGAACACCTTCCCCTCACCGTCTCCTGCCTCTTAACCGGTCTCTCTGTTGCTGTCCCTCCAGTCTGTCTACTCTCAGCCCAGTACTCAGAGTGATCTTTTAAAAACATAAGCAGATCTGTCACTCCTCTGCACAGAATCTTCTAGCGGCTTCCCATCTTCTGCAGATAAAGCCGGACTCCTTAGGCAGCCTGGCGGCTGCGTGACCTCCTGACCAGCCTCCTGCCGCTCTCCCGTCCTCGCTGCGCTTCACCCACGCTAGCTGCCTTGTGTTCCTCTGTAATGCCTCAGGGCTTTGGCACTGGTGGTCCCCTCTCCCAAGAAGATTTCTCCCTCCAGAGAGCTGCATGGCTTTGCCACTCAATTCCCATGCACCTCTGTAAAAAGCACTTTCCCTGAGTAGTTTAGTGACCATTCCATACAAAGCAGTAACCCCTCCTACTCATCACTTGCAAGCCTCTTTACCCTGTTTTATTTTTGTCCAGAGGATGTATCACCACCTGACATACTACGTACTGACCTCTTCACCTGCTAGTTACCTGTTTCCTCATCCTGGAGTATGAGCAGAGAACATATATTTCATTCATTGGTGCATACGCTGTGCCCAACACAGTGCTTGGCACATAGACGAGATAGTGAATGAATGGATACTATCTCCAGTTCACAGGTGAGACACTGGCTTTAGGTAACTCTCCCAAGCAAATCTCACATAGCCACAGTTCTCACCACTTTTCCCAGCCCTGGGGACTACCTCCCTGCCCTCTCTCAGGAAGAAAGGGAAAGACACTTAAGAGTGAAGACAGGGTGATTTAGGGAGAGGATTTGAGTTTAGTTTCTGATAAGAAGGTGCCAGGGCTACAGGAGACTTTAATAGTTTGTGAGTGAAAGAGCCTGAATAGGCAGAGGCCTTCTAGGTCCACCCTTGTAGTACCTCCAGTTTCAGAATCCTGAATGGGGACGGGATCAAAGTGGTGAGCCTGCCAGTTCCCCCAGGCAGCAGCCTCTGGCCTCCTGGGAGCCCTGAGCAGCCCCCGCCCTGGACGGCAAGGAGCCCAGCTGGCCCCAGCCCTGCGGCCTGGAGGAGGCCAACGTGGCAGCTCCCAGCCATTGGCTCCAGAGGTCACCTTGCAGGTTCCCCAGGGCTGGCCAGGCTGGGAGGGGCCGCACCTCCCCGAACCCCAGCCCAGGCCCCTCAGCAGCATGGGCCCAGCCCCCAGCACTCACTCTGCCATTCGGTGATGGAGATCATGTCCAGGGCTGCCTGGGGGACGCTCCAGGAGGAAGCTGGCCAGGGGCAAGGAGCCCTGGGGACCGAACCTGGGCATGCTCAGGGGAAGCTGACCCTTGGTAAGTTGTGAAATGAGCCTCTGGCAAATCATAACTCCCCAACACATACACACACCTGCACACACACATACACATGCACTCACCCACATACACTCACACACAGGGCTGCTTAAAGTCACAGTCTCTCTCCTGGTTTCTCCTGGCGGGCACTGCTCCCTCCCGATGGGAAGTCCACACCCATCTAACTTTTGTAATTCCCCCCAAGCCATCCCCTGAGGCTGAGTTCTAGTTTCCATCTCTTGGGCAAATCTTGGACTGTTTAGAGAAGAACTGAGAGTAGCAGTACCTGGGTTCCTTACATGGTCTTGGAGGAGGGTGTGGGAAGAGTTGGGATCTGTTTCTCTTTGGGAAAGTACTATTAATAAATTCATTTGTTGATTAAATTCATTAATAAATGCAGTATGAACTCAGGAGTGAAGTAAAGCAGTATTACCGTAGTACCTCCAGCCAGTATTAAGGGATGCTGATGAGAAGGCAATGGCACCCCACTCCAGTACTCTTGCCTGGAAAATCCCATGGACCGAGGAGCCTGGTAGGCTGCAGTCCATGGGGTCACTAAGTCGGACATGACTGAGCAACTTCACTTTCACTTTTCACTTTCATGCATTGGAGAAGGAAATGGCAACCCACTCCAGTGTTCTTGCCTGGAGAATCCCAGGGACGGGGGAGCCTGGTGGGCTGCTGTCTATGGGGTTGCACAGAGTTGGACACGACTGAAGCGACTTAGCAGCAGCAGCAGCAGCAATGCAAATTCAAGTTGGAATCCACCAAAACAGATAGCCCACAACCAAAAGCAAAGGAGAAGCTGCAACACAATGATAGGAGGGGTGCAATCGCTTTTAAGATCAAACCTCATACCCACCAGAGATGCTTGGAAGGCACAAACAAAACCTTGCGTGCACCAGGACTGAGGGAGAGGAGCAGTGACCCCACAAGAGACAGGCCAGACTTGCCTCTGTGTGTGTGGGAGTCTCTGGTGGGGCGTGGGTCAACAGTGCAGGGTCAGGGCACTGGCCACAGCAGTCCTGGGAGGCTCAGCTTGAAGGAGGTCACATTACAGCCCCCTACCAGTGTGGCCTCAGGCCAAACTACAGGGAGGGAACACAGCCCCACCCATCAGAAGAAAATTGGATTAAAGATTTACTGGGCATGGCCCTGCCCACCAGAGCAAGACCCAGTTTTCCCCACAGCCAGTCCCTCCCATCAGGAAGGGTCTACAAGCCTCTTATCCTCATCCATCAGAGGGGAGACAGTATGAAAACCACAATCACAGGAAACTAACCAGATTGATCACATGGACCACAGCCTCACCTAACTCAGTGAAACTATGAGCCATGCCGTGTAGGGCCACTCCAGACAGGCTGGTCGTGGTGGAGAGTTCTGACATAACGTGGTCCACGGGAGAAGGGGGTGGCAAACCACTTCAGCTTTCTTGCCTTGAGAACCCCATGGACAGGATGAGATGGTTGGAGGGCATGACTGACTCAGTGGACATGAGTTTGAGCAGACTCCAGGAAACAGTGAAGGACGCGGAAGCCTGGTGCGCTGCAGTCCTTGGGGTCACCGAGAGTGGGCCACGACTAGCAACAGCGTAATAGATCCATCTTGTAAGCAGGTTGATAGTTTGCACTGGTGCCCGTGCTAGACGCTGGGGGTGATAAGCAGCTGCCCGAGGCCTGCTGCTGACCATCTGAGAGCGCCAGACCCAGCTGGCTCTGGGACAGAAATGTCCCAAGGGCGTGAGACACACAGCTTCACCCCTTTCCCCCAGCGCTGTCCAGCTCTGGACTGTGAGGCTGAGCTGTGGAAAGACTAATCTAGGCTTGGGGTGGGGCTGGACAACGAGTCAGGACGCTTGGTTCTAGCCTGCCCACCTGCTGTGTAGATATGGCTGCATCCCTCTTCCCTCTCTGGGCCTGAAAGAGGAGAAGCTGGCTGGCTCCTAACCTCCTCTCTCTCAGTGGAGAGCAGTGGTTCTCAATCCCATTAGCCCTGGCGTCCCCTCTGCAACATCCCCTCTATCCTGCAGTGCAGTTTCATAG
Source organism: Aepyceros melampus (assembly GCA_006408695.1). Classification (NCBI taxonomy): domain Eukaryota; kingdom Metazoa; phylum Chordata; class Mammalia; order Artiodactyla; family Bovidae; genus Aepyceros; species Aepyceros melampus. Next base: position 215,447 of record SJXQ01009757.1, read on the forward strand.
ATGATATGACCAGTCTCTGGAGAAGGAAATGGTGCCCACTCCAGTATTCTTGCCTGGAGAATCCCATGGACGGAGGAGCTTGGTGGGCTACAGTCCACAAGTCGCAAAGAGTCGGACACAACTGAGTGACCTCACTTCACTTTCACTTTATGACCAGTCTACAGCCTTCATTTAAACACCTCAAAGGTAACTATAATAAAGAAGAAAATATTACAATAAGACACAATGTCTCCATATATAACTGTTCAGTTCAGTTCACTTGTGTCCGACTCTTTGTAACCCCAAGGACTGCAGCACGCCAGGCCTCCCTGTCCATCACCAACTCCCAGAGTTCACTCAGACTCGCGTCCATCGAGTCGGTGATGCCATCCAGCCATCTCATCCTCTGTCGTCCCCCTCTCCTCCTGCCCTCAATCTTTCCCAGCATCAGGGGCTTTTCAAATGAATCCGCTCTCTGCATCAGATGGCCAAAGTATTGGAGCTTCAGCTTCAACATCAGTCCTTCCAATGAACACCCAGGACTGATATCCTTAGGATGGACTGGTTGGATCTCCTTGCAGTCCAAGGGACTCTCAAGAGTCTTCTCCAACACCACAGTTCAAAAGCATCAATTCTTCGGCACTCAGCCTTCTTCACAGTCCAACTCTCACATCCATACATGACTGCTGGAAAAACCATATCCTTGACTGGATGGACCTTTGTTGGCAAAGTAATGTCTCTGCTTTTCAATATGCTATCTAGGCTGGTGATAACTTTCCTTCCAAGGAGTAAGTGTCTTTTAATTTCATGGCTGCAGTCACCATCTGCTAGACAAGACTTAACAGAAGACATAAAGTAGGCAGATTGCTTGCATCTAATTGTAATAAGTTTGAATTTAAGAGAAATAGAAGACTTGGGCCACCCTTCCAAAAAAAAAAAAACAAATAACCCCTATACAAAAAAATCAAAGAGCAGTAGGGAGTGAACATTAGAATAAAAACTGTTAGGTAGGTAAAAACAGACCAGGGGTCTTTGTGTATGTGTGTATATATATATAAAAGAGGGAAATAACCTTCCTGAAGTAGAGCGAACACAGCAAAGCAAGTTAAAGACGACAAAGTGAGAAAATGGAGGAAATACAATGTGAGTGCAAACAGACTGAGTGAGGGAGTCCCTGGAGGTCTGGTGGTTAGGATTTGGCTCTTTCACTGCTGTGTTCCATGTTCCCTGGTCAGGCAACTGAAATCCCGCAAGCCACCCAAAACCACAAACCAAAAACTGGATTTGATGTGTGCTCTTAAAAATAGCTCCCATGTTACCACATGGGATGGGGGTAGTGGAACCATGTCACAGACACACAGAGCTGTGTTTTACTTTTTTTTTTTTTTACTTTTCTTTTTTTAAGATTTTTTTTTTAATGTGGACTATTTTTAGTCTTTATTGAATTTGTTACAATATTGCTGCTGCTGCTTCTTTTTTAATGTTCTTTGGGTGCAGGGGCATGTGTAATCTCAGCTCCCCAACCAGGAGTTAAACTCACATCCCGTGCATTGGAAGGCAAAGCTGTAACCACTGGGCCGCCAGGGAAGTCCCCACAGATCTGTGAAATGCCATCGTGTGTTCAGGCAAACTTCAATCTGGGGGATCTTAAAAGGCCTTGGAGATCATGTATTTCCAACGGGCAATATAGGATGGATTGGAAAGAGAAGTGGTGATATAAGTTGTTTAAAGCAATTGAACGTGCACCCTGAGAAAAACAGCAGGAATTGCCCCGAACATTTCCATGTGCAATTGTTACAACATAGATGTTCATCTTTGGGCTGTAAAAACTTAAAAAATATGAAGGAGGCAATACTGTAATATGAAATAATTTCTAAAAACAGGTATTAAGGAGAGCCAAGGAGACCTTGCATCTCAAGAATCTTTGCTTTAATGATATTTGGTTCTCTCATAGCTCCTCTGTTAACTGTTTGCAATCAGCCTCTGCTTTTTCAGTAAGACGACTGCATTCGAACCAAATATACAGTAGTTGCAGTGTTAGAATCCATTGTGTAGACAATGATTGGAGTAGATTATTCAATAATTCTGAGACAATGTCTTATTCAAGTGTCTTCTCCATAATAAGCATCTCTTAACTTACTGAGTTATTCAGAAAATGAATTTTTTTAAAAATTAGAAGCATGCAAAAAGTTTTTAGAACTATTATGAATTGTAATATGACTGACTTACACTGGTAGTGGATTTAGTCTATTGTACATTTTAAAGTTATACAGCAACAGTTAGAACTGGACATGGAACAACAGACTGGTTCCAAATAGGAAAAGGAGTACATCAAGGCTGTATATTGTCACCCTGCTTATTTAACTTATATGCAGAGTACATCATGAGAAATGCTGGGCTGGAAGAAGCACAAGCTGGAATCAAGACTGCTGGAGAAATATCAATAACCTCACATATGCAGATGACACCACCCTTATGGCAGAAAGTGAAGAGGATCTAAAGAGCCTCTTGATGAAAGTGAAAGGGGAGAGTGAGAAAGTTGGCTTAAAGCTCAACATTCAGAAAACGAAGATCATGGCATCTGGTCCCATCACTTCATGGGAAATAGATGGGGAAACAGTGGAAACTGTCAGACTATTTTTGGGGGCTCCAAAATCACTGTAGATGGCAACTGCAGCCATGAAATTAAAAGATGCTTACTCCTTGGAAGGAAAATCATGACCAAACTCGACAGCATATTCAAAAGCAGAGACATTACTTTGCCAACAAAGGTCCATCTAGTCAAGGCTATGGTTTTTCCAGTGGTCATGTATGGATGTGAGAGTTGGACTGTGAGGAAGGCTGAGCGCCGAAGAATTGATGCTTTTGAACTGTGGTGTTGGAGAAGACTCTTGAGAGTCCCTTGGACTGCAAGGAGGTCGAACCAGTACATCCTAAAGGAGATCAGTCCTGGGTGTTCATTGGAAGGACTGATGTTGAAGCTGAAACTCCAGTACTTTGGCACTTCATGTGAAGAGCTGACTCATTGGAAAAGACTCTGATGCTGGGAGGGATTAGGGGCAGGAAGAGAAGGGGATGACAGAGGATGAAATGGCTGGATGGCATCACCGACTCGATGGAGTGAGTCTGAGTGAACTCCGGGAGTTGGTGATGGACAAGGAGGCCTGGCGTGCTGCAATTCATGGGGTCGCAAAGAGTCAGACACGACTAAGTGACTGAACTGAACTGAAAGTTATACAGGACAGAAGGCAATTCATTATTTTGGAAAACTCTCCTGTGCATTGGAGCTACCAAATGCCAGTAAAAGTTTTGCCTCCTTAACACTGAGACAACTTAAGACCTGAAAATTTTCAAAATCACCCTTAGGGGGCCGTATACTTCCCATTGAAACTGGTAGGTAGAGAGCTCAGGCTGTGAAATCAGAGTGCCCTGGGCTTCATTCAAGCTTCATAAGACCTTTAGGTATTCTATTCACTCTTTTTATGCCTCAGTTTCTTGGACAATAATCACGTAAATGTGAGAATTAGTAAATGCACGTGAAGTACACCGAACTGGACCTGGCTCATAGTAAATACTTAATGAGCCAGTGTTATTAGGATTCTCATACAGTTGCAATAATTATATTGTTATTAACATTATTATTATTCATCTATTGTCTAGTGCTGCTATATGAAAGACAGATTTTAATTGTAGTTTCAAACTGCTCCCACAGGAGTGAAAGTGAAAGTCGCTCAGTTGTATCCGAATCTTTGTGACCCCATGGACTACACAGTCCATGGAATTCTCCAGGCCAGAATACTAGAGTCGGGGTAGCCGTTCCTTCTCCAGGGGATCTTCCCAACCCAGGGATCGAACCCAGGTCTCTCATATTGCAGGCGGATTCTTTACCATCTGAGCTACTAGGAGTAGCAGCTAGGAATACATTCCTCTCAGCCATGGAGCCCACCTGTAAGCTAGGAACTGAACTCTCCTGAAATTGGACCTTCTTCATCTGATCCTCAGATGACAGCACTGCGTACCAGAGTTGGGCCCGAGGGGTTTGTCTACAGCCCACCATCCTGAAGAGGGGCCCCTTCATGGGGGCAACCCCAGAGAGGAGCACGCAGGCCCTGGGATGCCTGTTCTGGTCCATGGGGAAGGGCGGGAGAGTGCAGCTGCTCCTGGGGCTGCAGGGATGGAAGTGGGCCGGGGAAGGACCCTCGGTGGCTGAAGGGTAGGGGCCCTACCGAAGTTCTCCGGTGAAGACCGTGGGGTCAGCCAAGAATCTCCAAGGAAACATTCTCCCTCTCCCTTCATAGTGTCCCTAAAGACAGCCAAGGGCCCAACACAGGGTCACTACCATCTCCTCACATTTGTAAATGAATTTGCATATTCGAAGTGTTTTCCATCCATTTTTTTAAAATTTGACTTTCTCGAGAGCTCCTTATGGATGGTAGTTAATACCCCCATTTCACAGATAAGGAAATTGTGATTCAAGAATTTTAGTGACTTGTCCAAATCTTTATGCAGCTAGCAAGGAGTGAGGCCAGGAATTGAGCACGTCTCCTTTCCTGCACCAGTCTCGCAGTGGTGTAAGCCAGTTCTGCTCTGGAGGCTTGGGGATAAGGGGGTATGTGGCATGGCCCCCGTTCCCCACAGCAGCAGGGTCTGAAGTCTAGCTGCTTGCCTGGCCCCCAGCACGCCTCTCATCAAGAATAAAGACATGCCCATGCAGTTACAAAGTCTGCTCCTTAAAGGGCCTTCTCCGAGCTGCTGTTTCATGTCTGGTTCCTGACTCCCGACCCCTTTTGCACCCCTAGCTTGGCTTGATGGAAGGATTGATCTGGGCCAGAGGGTGGAGCAGTCAGGGCCTGTGAGCATCCCGCCTAGAGGGAAGCCGGTCCATTACACTCCACCTCCTCTCCAAGCCCCTGGCTCTAGCCTGGACGGGGAGCTACGGACAGAGGAGCAGGTCCGGCACGTGGACCATTTCTCCAGTATGCCTCCTCCAGCTCTACAGGCTTCTGCGTGAGCCTGCATCTGGTCCCAGTTCTTGATTCACAAAGGACATTAGGTTTATAACTCTCTTGGGATGTCGCAAAATCCAAAATCCAGTCATTAATACACATGCTACTAGCCCTTTAGGGACGAGAAGAGGTGTCCAGAATTCAAAACCAGCCACTAGACCAAGCTAATCAGGCTTGCCTTCCTATATCCTCTTTCTTGAACCAAGAATGCCACCTTCTCTCCCCAAATATCCTGCGGAAGCCCAGCAAATCCTGCTGCTGTCCTGGGTTCATGTTCAGTCTCCACCCGCTTCCCTATAGAATTCACAGGGTTTCTTAATTCTCATTCCTCACAGATTTCAAATTGAGCAGCTCTGCTAAAGTCCTTCCCACTGAGTGTCAACAAAGGATAAGCACTGAGTACCTGTCAGAGATGTGGCCCCAAATCTCTGAAGCTAGATGAGAAGAATTCAGGCAGCCTTTCTGATACCAACCCCCACCCTGACTTCAGTGGAAGGTTCCAGGGCCTAAAGCATCTGATACCTCCATTGTTCAGGTTCTTGGGACAAGTCTTGATCTGGGATCACGTCGATCAAAAAGACGACAGTGGTGTTGACCACGAACCATCATCCCCAGTCTGTGGGGAGGTCCCATCCTTCTGAGAATTCTGGGATTCCTGCCCAGGAGGGAGGCCAAGGCGAGCAGCCCACGGCTTAGGGGGAGTGGGTGGTCCCTTAGGGAAGGCCTGGCCCAGGCCTTCTCGCCCTTCCTGCCAAGCGCGTAAGCTGCCATGGACCCCAAGGCCAGGCACAGCAGACATGGACATGCAGTGCCAGAGACACGCCACTTGTACAAACCATTTATTTCCTGGATTGAGTTTATACAAACTTGCAAGATACAAATGCAGAGTTCACTGAGTGCTTCAGTACTTGTATCTATAAAAAGAATGTTGCTGAGAAGGAAGCAAGCTCTCACCTGTCAGTCGGGATGGCCCCTCCCTGGGGAGGGGCTTGTTGGCTAGAAAGATGCTAAAAGGCTGCTACAGAGCCCTGATAGATACTCACTGTTTATCTAACCTTAACTCTTCTTCTAAGGTCACTTTTATACTAAATAAAGACACCAAGATCATAAATTTCCTTGTATAGTTTATTGTCTAATACTAGCAAATCAAATTGGCCCCAATATGTGCATAAATAGATATTGTATATATACGTATATTTCATATTTTCCTTAGTTTTAAGAGCTGCCAGGTGAGGGGCTGCCTAAAGGGAAGGGAATTACTTCTGTCTTGCTATAGTCAGCCCTGCTCCAAGAGCATCCCTCTCACCGACGCAGGTGAGCAAGTACGCACAGCCTTCAACCTCAGACAATCTCTAAAGTGACATTAGTACTTGATTACAGCCTCCTGATTATTGTTGAGGGAGGTAATGTGTTAATTGGGAAGGCCCTAGGTTAGTAACCAGGGCTTTCCCCAGGTGGGGTACTTAGCTCTGGGCCCCCAGCCAGGCCCCCTTCATTCCTAGCGAGATGCTTTAGGCTGGGAATAGGGCGCCAGCAAAGGTCAAAGTGGGAGGCCAGGCTTCAAATGCTGGCCAGGAGCTCTGTGCTAGGTTCCAAAACCTTTGATTCTAGATCTGGACAAAAGACTTCCATTCTGCCCAAATCCTTGCAAAGCAAGGGCCCCTTGCCCACTTTAGTAGTCACTTATCAGTCTGGAAGGCTGAGCTGGCTTAGTTCAGGGCCCCAGCAGCAGGAAAGTCCTGGGCAAAGCTGAGATGCACCTTGTCCTTCGGACCCTCAGGGCTGACTTCACAGTCTGGATGCCAGACTGGGGTACCATCCCCTTAACAACGGGCCCCAGGAGAAAGGTCACAGAGGGAGGCAGGTGCCATAGATGTCACCCAGACCAGACAGGGACCAAGTGAAGAGGAACGTGAGAAGTCCAAGGAACTTGAATGTGTCTGCCCCGAAGGACCAGAGATGTCAAACTGTTTCCACTGGCCGTTGCATCATATCCTGGGTCCATCAAACAACAGACCAACATTCTCAGTGCTGTTTGGCAAATTCCAGCAGGGAGATAAAGGTGGCAGTCCAGGAGCACATCTGGGGTGTGTTTGCCTGCAAGGGTCTGCTTTTGTGCACACAGCTGTAAACATTTCCTTCAAGAAGGTTCACATTCAATAACCCTAGAGAGTCATCAAAAGTTGACAGTGTAATCAAATCTTCGACCAGGACTGCAAGAGAATGTTCTGCCCTGGCAAGATCCTCTCCGGCTGAGTTCTGGGGACCAGCCCTTGGCAGACTGGGAATGGGGAGGAGGAGGCTGCTGAGGAGGAGGGAGGGGTAGAGGGCTGGACCTAGAGGCAGCCCCCCAGTCCCTCACATCGTCTGCCAATTCCATTCAGACATTGCACACTTTGAAAATAGATTTGCTTTTATAACAAAAACGTAAAATAGATCTGTCTTAAAATAACTCCTCTCCCCCTCTTTGGACCAAAAGGCATGGGGTATGGCCGCAGTATGCTTGGAATGATGTGGAATGGAAAGGAGAGAAAACAGGCGTGGGCAGGAGTTTCAGGAAAGGATCAGATGTCCAAGCAAATATATATATATATATTACATATACATCTGTAATATGATAATCTTCACAAAACATATATTAAGGCATGTAAAGCAACATAAAGAACCAGCTTTATGAAAAAGAGGTGAAAGAGAGGTCGCAGAGGGGCAGACATTAATCCTTGGTATTTCACATGTATTTCTAAAAATATCGCTTTAAAAAAAAGACACAAAGGGGAAGGCGTGGAAGGACCCCAAAAATCTGCTTTTTATGGATGCCAAGGTGTGGGAGAAGATGGAGAAGGGAGAGAGGGTTACCTGGGAGCTGATCCCACCTCTATGTCAGTCTATGGGGGAGAAAGGACAAGTTTGGGGTGCTTGAGCTGTGCTGAAGATGGGAGATGCAGCCAAGGGTCACGTTTACAAAGACCTGCTGGATGTGAGGGTGAGCGAATCCTCCTGTCTGTACACCCTCAGCAACACGGGAATGTCCTAAGCACCTAGAACAGTACCCGGTACATAAAAGGTGCTCAGTCAATATTTGTTGAGTGAATTGTCAGCTTCACTTGCGTATGAACCATAACTGTCCCAGCCACGAAGGAGTGGAGAGGAATTGCTAGATGAAGTAATCGTTCTCAGGGTCGTTGGAGGTCAGACTGAAGTCTCGGGGAAGCAACCCTGGCAAAAGAAGGTCTAGGGCCAGGGGTTTTCACTCTAGCTCCTCCATCCTCTCTGGCTACATTCATCTGAACGTGGTGGAGTGGAGGGACAACAGGCTTTGCTCCTGTCTCTCCATCACTGGTCCCCCGGCTACGCGGGGTGTGAACGAGCCACGTGAGAAGGGAGACCCTCCAACAGCTTCAACTTGTCCCCATCTGGGACGCCGGGGATTGAGAGTAGGGCTCCAGAATCTGGCCTACCAGGTTCAGGCCACATCTGCTCTCCTGGGGCACATGTTCAGCTGGCCACAGCACATTCCAGGGGGAAGGAGATGAGATAGCGTCACAGAGACGTTTAGGGAAAGGCCCCGTGGCTGACCACACGCTCCACACCCTGACCACTCCACACCTTCTGGTCTTCCAGCAGGACCAAGACAGGTCCTTGTCTCTGCTCCTAACCCCAGGACGGGGAGGCCGACGTCAGGCCCAGGCCCAGAAGGACCTGTCCCCAGCCCATGCTCCCCAGGCCCTCAGCACACACCTCCACCCCGCAGCAGCATGCTCCGCAGGGGTCCTGGAGCTGGCAGCCCCCGATCCCGGCACAAGGTAGGGAGAGCTGAGCTGACACCTGGCGCTGTGCCTGGCACGAACCTGAGGCTCCACCCCAGGGAGACCGACCCCATTCTCTTCTCATCTCCGTCCTCCCCCTCCTCCTCATGCACAAGCCCTGCCGTTCCCTTTCCTCCTGCCCTCCCGAGACCTCTCCCCATCTCTCCGCCACCCCTCCTCAACCTGCCCTCAGACGCTGCACACACCTGCCACTTCCCACCCACGGCCTGTGCTCCCCTCTGGGAGCCGAGGAACCTCTCCCATCTCTCGTCAGCTTGTCTTTGGCTCAGGCAGGTGGTCAGTCTCCACTGGACCCCAAAGGAGCACCCAATAAACAGGAATGTGCCAAGACCCTGGGAACCGCTGGACAGCAGGGCGGGGCTGATGGAAGGGCAGGCCCCGCTCTTGGCATCGAGAGACGAGTCCTAACCTAAGAGGGCAGGGTGCGTTCCCCACCAGGGCTTCTTCTCCACCAAGGAATATTCCAGCAGGGCTGTCACAACCCCAGCCAGGGCCACGGCGGGGCTCCCTGTGCCAAGGGCAGCAGACAGGATGGCGCTCCTCACCCCACCACCTGAGACCCCGCCACCTGAGGCCCCGGCCCAGGGCGGCCGTCTGAGTGGCGAGGATCTCGGGCCAGAGCCCCAGGGCTGTGGACACCACAGTGTCTGTGCTGCTGCTGGCGGCAACCCCAGCCCCTGGCCTGGCTCCCTGCAGCATCCCCACCGGAGCGCAGGGGCGGAGGGCCAGGGTGGGCAGCAGGGCAGAGGCGGGCTTCAGAACGTGGCTCTCTGGAGCTTCGCGGCGTTGGCTTCAGCCAGGGCTTGCACTGGAGGAGAGAGACGCGGGTGAGAAGGCGCTGCAGGGGGTGGTGGGCCCTCCAGCCCACCCACCCAGAAAGAAGTCTCTCCTGCAAAAACCACCCCTCAACCCTGAGAGAGTGGGACAAAGGAACAGAAGTCAGTTCTTGCTCAGCTGCCTGATACTGAGGGGCTGTGTGCTAGGGGGAAGGGACACAGCCTTTGCCTAGAGCTGTCTGGGGCCACTTTAATTTACAGAAGACCTGGGCACCATCTGGGAGAGATAAGGTCTGGGAGAAGCAGCTTCTAGGGGCTTCTGAGGCAGGCTTGCAGGCCGACAGGAGGTGCAGGGGTGGGGAGCTGGGGCAGCCCTCTGACAGCGGACAGGAGTGGCCTCTGTCCCGTCTGCTCCTGGAGATGCAAAGCCACTGGCACTGCAGCTTCCCGGGAGCAGCCCTGCCAGCCGGCTTCAGCCCAGCACCGCGCGGGATGGACGGACGGAGGGGAAGAGCGGCCAGGCGCGCCGGCGCGGGAGAAGCGATGGCGGGCGGGATGGAGGGTGCAGGCGGCTGGCCGGGGGAAGGCAGGGGTCCCACGCCCGGGGCTGGATGAAATACGGTAGAAAAGTGCTTACGTCAGAGCTCAGACCCGCATGACATGGC
>SJXQ01009757.1:236815-250606 GCA_006408695.1 Aepyceros melampus
GGAGCCAGCCGGGCCGGGACCCCCGCACTCCCACCCGAGCCGGCGGGCCGGGACCCCCTCGCTCCCACCCGAGCCAGGGTGGGCTGGGACCCCCGCACTCCCACCTGAGCCTGGGCGGGCCGGGCCCACTGCACTCCCACCTGAGCCGGGGTGGGCGGGACCCCCTCGCTCCCACCTGAGCCAGGCGGGCCGGGACCCTCTCGCTCCCACCTGAGCCGGGGTGGGCTCCACCTGCAGCGCAAGCCCTGCCCGTCCGTGATGCCCTCCTGTACTGAGGCCCAGCATGTTCTTCAGCGCTGTCTTCTCACCACCACCCCATCACTCTGGGCACATCCTCCCTTCTCCCTCTGTCTGCCATCTCTCCCGACTAATGCCTTCCACCTGTCCCTCTACCTGCCCCAATGCTTCATGGCCCAGTTTAGATTCCACCTTCTCTCTGGAACACTGGAGCTTCTGCAGTCTGAACCGTGTGGCTCAATATTGAGACACACGCCACCACGTTCCAGAGGAGGGCTGTTCACTGTGAATGAGGTAAAGTCCTGCAGGCATCTTTCTCAGGGAGCCTCATACTATCCCTTGCCAGTCTCAGAAAAGACTTGCTGATTTACTGACTCAGAAAATGCTTCCCACACTGACTCTCAGCTCTCCCGTCCCTGAAACCATCCCAGATTTAAATTTCTGTTAAGTGTTTGGTATCTTTGCTAACCATCATGCAGCTCAGGAAGACTGCCACCTACGGCAACTAAAAATGACAGCTAGAGATAAGAACAGGTAAAGGAGAAATCTGGAGCGAAGTTCACAAACTGGCTGTAAGAGTGACTATCTTAGCGAGAGAGACAGAGCACCAGGGGCCTCTAGGAAGGAAATAAGCACAGAATTTGTACAGTTTCAAGCAAATGAGAACTGGATCCTCCCTCCCCTACCCACCTTACCCACGACCCAGCTTACCTCACTGAAGCCAGGCTTGGTGGGGGATCCCTGAGAGCCAGACACCAGGGAGAAGGGGCTCAGTGGGCTGGTGAGGCTGGCGGAGCTCAGAGGGCTGGCGGGGCTGTTGGAGCTGTAGGTACCCGAGGGGCCGAGTCCTCCTTGGGGAAGCAGAAGAGGAGAGAGGTGACGACAGGGGCAGGGGTATGGCCTGGAGTGTGGCCAGGCTCTGTGGTGGGAAGGCAGAGGGTGGTTTAGGGCGTCAGGGCCACTTGGCCTGCTGAAGGGACTGGGGCTGGGTCACAGGCTGGCTGTCGAGAGGCAAGCCGGGCAGGAAAAGATAATGGATGGAAATGACACCACTGCCTCCAAGGGTCCAGAGAGCCAGACCAAAGTCCCTGGGCTGAAGGAAGGAAGATACTCAGCTAGTGGTCTCAGATCACCAGTTAGCCCATGGTTCCAAAATCACTGCAGAGGGTGACTGCAGCCATGAAATTAAGACACTTACTCCTTGGAAGGAAAGTTATGACCAACCTGACAGCATATTCAAAAGCAGAGATATTACTTTGTCAAAGGTCCATCTAGTCAAGGCTATGGTTTTTCCAGTGATCATGTATGGATGTGAGAGTTGGACCATAAAGAAAGCTGAGCTCAGAAGAATTGATGCTTTTGAACTGTGGTGTTGGAGATGACTCTTGAGAGTCCCTTGGACTGCAAGGAGGTCCAACCAGTCCATCCTAAAGGAGATCAGTCCTGGGTGTTCATTGGAAGGACTGATGTTGAAGCTGAAGCTCCAATACTTTGGCCACCTGATGTGAAGAGCTGACTCATTTGAAAAGACCCTGATGCTGGGAACGATTGAAGCCAGAAGGAGAAGGGGACGACAGAGGATGAGATGGTTGGATGGCATCACCAACTCAATGGACACGAGTTGGGGTAAACTCCGGGAGTTGGTGATGGACAGGGAGGCCTGGCGTGCTGCGGTTCACGGGGTTGCAAAGAGTCGGACACGACTGAGTGACTGAACGGAACTGAGGCCAGGAAAGCAGTGTGCTCTTTGACCTGTTCCAGGGAAGAATCAAGAGGATCAAGGCAGCAGCCTCTTTGGTGTGTGTGGTCTGTTCTGGGTGGGGGATGTTTCTGGAGCCCTGAGAAGGCCTGGGCTGGCTCTGAGCACGATGTGAGGGCCTGCAGAGGTACAAGTTGGCAGCTGCGGCATGGAGACCAGAGACACGCTTCTCCTGCTGAGGCCAGGAGCCAGGAGGCTGCTGGAGAGAGCACCCACCTCTGTGCTTGGCTGTGTCTGTGCCCCGCGACGGGTTATTCTTCCTCAACCCCTCCATTACATCCTGGATCCTCCAGATCTCCTTCTGGACTTGCCGGCTCAGCACCTCATTCTGAAACGGCCAGAGAGCAGGTCAAAGGAAGTCGCTACTAAGGAGTGTCCCGGCGGGCGCATGCCCACGCTCACGCGCGCACACACGTCCCTCCAGCACACGCCTTCCTCACAGGCGGCTTCTGTCTCTTCAGCTTCCAGAACTGCGGAAGAAGAGGGCTCTGTCATCACAGCAAAGAGCCCCCTTAAGTAAAGCTGTGACCTCAGAACCAAGAGCGAGGACCTGTCCCTTTGACCCCACCCCCTCCCAGGGGCGCTCAGGGTGGTCTTGGAGTGACCGCCCCTTTAGGTGGACACTTGGTGGTGGCCTGTTTTCCAGGGGCAAGAGCTTTGGGTTCATTGTCTTATTTCACAGCCAAATAGCCCTTCTGTAATGCCCGCACCCAACTTCTGCCTAATTACCATGAATTCTACTCAGTTACAGTGTCCACTCTTTGAAAAACGATAGCTCCCTTTATTTAGCATTCCCTGCACCCTCTACCCCTACCAGGGGCTGTGCTGAGTGCTTTGCACACACGAACTCACTGGGGCTGCACAGCACCTCTCTGAGGCAAGGATAGCACTTGCCCCCACTTCAGAGGTGGAGAGGCTCACGCCCAAGACCATCTGTCAGTAAGAAGCGTGGCCACCACCTAAATCTGGGTCTACTTGTCTCAAGAGCTGGTGTGTGTGGTCTGTTCTGGGTGGGGGATGTTTCTGGAGCCCTGAGAAGGCCTGGGCTGGCTCTGAGCACGATGTGAGGGCCTGCAGAGGTACAAGTTGGCAGCTGCGGCATGGAGACCAGAGACACGCTTCTCCTGCTGAGGCCAGGAGCCCAGGAGGCTGCTGGAGAGAGCACCCACCTCTGTGCTTGGCTGTGTCTGTGCCCCGCGACGGGTTATTCTTCCTCAACCCCTCCATTACATCCTGGATCCTCCAGATCTCCTTCTGGACTTGCCGGCTCAGCACCTCATTCTGAAACGGCCAGAGAGCAGGTCAAAGGAAGTCGCTACTAAGGAGTGTCCCGGCGGGCGCATGCCCACGCTCACGCGCGCACACACGTCCCTCCAGCACACGCCTTCCTCACAGGCGGCTTCTGTCTCTTCAGCTTCCAGAACTGCGGAAGAAGAGGGCTCTGTCATCACAGCAAAGAGCCCCCTTAAGTAAAGCTGTGACCTCAGAACCAAGAGCGAGGACCTGTCCCTTTGACCCCACCCCCTCCCAGGGGCGCTCAGGGTGGTCTTGGAGTGACCGCCCCTTTAGGTGGACCTTGGTGGTGGCCTGTTTTCCAGGGGCAAGAGCTTTGGGTTCATTGTCTTGTTTCACAGCCAAATAGCCCTTCTGTAATGCCCGCACCCAACTTCTGCCTAATTACCATGAATTCTACTCAGTTACAGTGTCCACTCTTTGAAAAACGATAGCTCCCTTTATTTAGCATTCCCTGCACCCTCTACCCCTACCAGGGGCTGTGCTGAGTGCTTTGCACACACGAACTCACTGGGGCTGCACAGCACCTCTCTGAGGCAAGGATAGCACTTGCCCCCACTTCAGAGGTGGAGAGGCTCACGCCCAAGACCATCTGTCAGTAAGAAGCGTGGCCACCACCTAAATCTGGGTCTACTTGTCTCAAGAGCTGGCGCCTTGACCACGATGCTCTCCTATCTCCCAAAATGTGCACATTGAAGTGAGGCCTTGCCCACAGGACATGGTGGCCCGTGGGGCCTCTGGCCCTCACCTCACCCACCTAGACAGCTGCACGGTTGGGTGGTAAGCTTTGTTACCAGGAGGAAAAAGGGGGGAAGCAGGGTGTTAACTGCCTCAGAGAGACAGCGCTTACAAAGCAAGCTAAAGGAGTGGAGCCTGGGGAGAGAGAAGACACAGGGAGGAAAAGACAATGCCCCCAGAGTGTCCATCCTCCTGCCTCCAAGCAGGTGTTCCTGACCCATTCCAGAAAGGAAGGCCTCTTTCCCATCTAAAAACTCACCACTGTTTATATCTGTATGTCTGTTAAAGTCTCCCACGCTTCAACTTCTCTTTGTTCCCCATGATTTGACAGAACTAAAGAATGTTCCCACATTACCTTCACCCTGAAACTCAGAGTCTGTTTTAAGAGGCCCTGAACTCCAATACTGTGGCCACCTGATGCGAAGAACTGACTCATCTGAAAAGACCCCGATGCTGGGAAAGACTGAAGGCGGGAGAAGGGGGCGACAGAGGATGGGATGGTTGGATGGCATCATCGATTCGAGGGACATGAGTTTGAGTAAACTCCAAGAGCTGGTGATGGACTGGAGGCCTAGCGTGCTGCAGTCCATGGAGTCGCAAAGAGTCGGACACGACTGAGCGACTGAACTGAACCTTGTCTTTCATTCCAGGACCACCTTCTGGTTTTAAGTCTCTGAAATTTCTAAAGCACGAAAGGAAGATGCTGTGGTCTCTCTTGGACCAAAGGAAGACAGGGGCCCCGCCTACCCGGAAGCCCCTTCACCTGGAGATCCAAGCTGAGCTGCTCCCAGAGCTCGTCATGCAGGGCAGAGACCTCTGCCTCCAGGCTCTCATACTCCATGGTGCTGTTCGCCAGGGCCTGCAAGGGGAGGGCTCACTGAGAAGCCGCAAGTGTCAAACCACCCCTCCTCGTCCTGCCTCAGGCCGGGGCACCTGGGGTCTGGCAGGTGAGGGAAGAGGACACGGAGGGATGGGAGAAGGCACAGGGCTGAGACAGTCCGATGACAGCCAAACCCTGGCCTTAGAGGAGGTGCAACTGCTCAGCCTGCCGCACACCCACATAGGGAGAAAACAGGGTCCTCTCCATACAGGCTGAAAGGAGCTGATCTCACTCCTACGCCCCTTGTGCTCTCCCCATGTTGGGTGACAGAGACTAAAGGAGAGCCAGAGGAGTCTCTGGGCTTCAGTTTTCCGGTGTTTTTGCTGCTGCTGTCTGCATTGGAGAGCCCGCCCGGTGCCTACTAGGAAGTAGCCAGGGCGGCATATTGTCAATGTCCTGGTCTCCAGAGAGGGGAGAGAAGGGGTGCACAGCAAAGCTGTTAAAGCAGCCAAGAAAGTAAGTGGCCCTCAACTTCACTTTGTCATGAACAAATCCTGGTGCAGGTGTGGCTTGTGGGAAAGCAGCCAAGCTCCCTGGTGGAGACTTGATGGGATGCGGAGGCTTGCTGCCATTTTGCAAGGCAGCGTTTACGTCCCTCCCAGACAGCTTGTTCTCGCCCTCGGGGAGAGCGGGGGCTAGGGGAGCCCCGGCAGGGAGGGCGGCTCTCCTGAGCAGGGTGGGAGCACGGGGTTACCGTGGTCGCCTGAGCAGCTCCACCCGGATGTTGATGAGCTGGTTCTGCAGTGACTCCTTCTTGTGCAGCAGTTTCTCTGGGTAGGCGGGCTGACTTCCAAACATCTCCAGCTCCTGGTGGGTCCCCATCAAGGCACTTTCCAAACTCTCCTGAAGAAAGGCAGGGGAATGCTATGAGGAGCCCTGTTAACTCCTCGCTAGGGCTATGGCAGCAAGGGCTGGAGCACGGGGGTTCAGGCAGGCTGCTTAGCGGAGGTTCCCTCACACTGGCCAAGATCCCCAGAGGAGCTTCAGCAGGGCTGAGTAAGGGCAAGACAGAGGTTTGGGGAGGGACAGAGCTTTACCAGCTGAGTTAGGCTGGAGGAGCCACCTACCCCTTCTTTGGGCCAGCCCCCATGTGCCCGCTAAGGACCACCCCACGGCTCTCACCTTCTCAGCTCGCAGCTGCTGCACCAGCCTCTCCTGCTCCCGCACCGCCTTGTTCTGCTCACACAACTTGCCCAGCAGCTTCTAGGGTCCCCAAGGGGGAAGGGAAGGAGAGAGAAGGAAGTCAAGGACATGGCCTGACGGGGACCTGGGAACTGGATGAGCAGGACTGGGCCTCTGGGTACCACCTCCTTTCCCCAGCCCAGGAAGCCTGGCCCTTCACCCTCATCTTGGAGGCTCCTGGGAACAGGAAGCTGTCTTGGGGCACTCCCCAGAGACCCGTTGGGAGAGGAGATGGACTTATTCTCTGATGAAGCGAGTCAGCATGAGCAGGGAAAGGGCTGAGAGCTAAATGTTGAGTTCCTGCTCGCCTCTCCTCTTGGGGGTGCCAGTTCACAAGGGGCTGAGGAGATAACACGGCCTCGCCTCCCAGGCCTCCAGGTATGTACGGATCGGAGGGGTACGCCGGTTTCCGAACAAGTCTGAGTAAAACCAGTGAACAACGTACACTGGTCCCGAGGTCCATGGGACCCTGACCTCCCCTCCTTCCAGAGTCTCAGGACGGCTGACTCTGGGGTCCCTCTGAGGTCTGGTCCTGGCCTGCACGGAGCTGTGCCCTGCCTGCTGGGCAGATCCGCCACCCACACAAGGCCAGTGGGAAGAGGCAGGAGAGGCCAAACTTGTTTCCTGGGGAGACGTGTGCCTTCCTGTGTCCACAACTGTGTTCACGCCACTCCTCAAACACCCCCTTGGCTCCCTTCTGTGGACCAAGAATCTTGTCCAATCTATCTTGTCCCCTGGGTCCTTTACTTCAAGATTGGCTCATATGCCACCTGCTAGTATCCCAGGCCCACCAGCTAGCGTGGTGCCCAGCCCTGCCCTCCTGCAGGCCCTGGGGCAGATCTGCTGAGATCCGGGCCTCCCACTGCCCAGAAGCTCCCTGAGGAGGGACCAGGCTGCAGTTTTCTTTCCAGGCACCTGGGGCTACTTCCTACCAAAGTCTGTGTGCCTGAAATAAGCACGGGCCATTGCTATAGACAAAAGGGCCTCACATTCAGTGGAAAAACACGCAGCCACGATGCCAGGTAGGGTGAACGGTGAGGATGAGAAGGGGCTGAGGGGGCTCGGGCAGAGAGCACTGTCTCTGCAGGGAGACGGGACAGGGACCAGATGTGTGAGGGGCCACAGGGGATGAGAGGGGGTGCAGGAAAAGCCCCCATGGGGAGAGCTAGAATGAGGGGGCAGCGGTGGGGCCAGCGGGGCGGAGGGAGCAGTAAGCTGCTCTTACGTCTGTGTCTTGCTCGTTCAGCTTGTAGGTGTGGAGGCTGTCCTGGAACACTTCTGGGTACGGAGGGACCTGCAGGAACAGGAGACCGGTTACCGCGGCAGAGGCAGGCAGGGTGTGCGGGCACGGGAGAGCTGACGGCCCTGCCTTGTTCCTGCCACCGGCCACAGCCTTCCAGCTCAGGCAGCATCCACTCCAGAACCCGAACTGAGCGGCGCTCTGCCCGCTGGAGAGCAGGGGACGGCCCGGCCGAAGCCCGTCCCAGCGGTTCTGGAGGGGCTCCAGCGCCGGGTAGCTCCCAAACGGCTCACGCCTAACAACCATGGAAACAACAGTTAAGTCTCGGCTGTTTTGAGGATAAGACCTGGGAGAAGGAAGGAGCATCGGAAGCGTCTGAAAATGACTGCCCTAGTAGATGGCGTGCCAGTCCCAGGGACTGGGCCTAAACCGGAGGCGCCTCTCGGTCTGGCAAGCGCGGCTTCCACCGGTGACGCATGCACCAAACAGCCCCTCTGCACAAGTGTCACCGGACGGCTCCACACCACCCCCATGCTCCCCACCCCAGCGACTGGTAAGCAGACGCCAAACGCGAGAAAGGAGTCCTGGACCCTTCGTGATCCCCGGCATGGCATGAGATGTCAGGGCTGGCTATGCTGATGGTTTGGGGAATGAGCCCGGTTCACCCACGAACATGAAGAATGGAGGCGACCCCAGGAATGAGAGGAGGAAGGCCGGGCTGAGCCCAGGGCTAAGGCCTGGCAGAGGAGCGGGCTCGACCATGCACGGGCGGCGGGAATGACGCTGACGTGCGCGTGCTGCCAGGCAGAGGCCTTACTTGCATGAAGAGCTGGGCGCTGGGGGAGGAGCTCTCCACCATGCGATTCACCACACTGATCAGAGCCTCGCTCTCACTCATCTGCGGCAGAGGGAGGAACGGTCGGCTCAGATGCAGCCCCACGCGGGGGTCTTCCCCACGCCCGCCTGGGCTCCAGGAGACAGCGGAGGGCGGATCCTCCTAGGGCCTCCAGCACCCTCTCTGCTCTCGCCCGTCACTCACCCACTGTGAACCCGCACCGAAGCTGCCACGAGGAAAGGCCATGGCAGGGAGGGCCCAGGGACACCTCCCCGGGTGCCTGAGTGTTGTGGGCCTCACCCCCCGGCCCAGCCCTCGTTTCTCACTCTGGTTTGGTCCAGGACCACACGGGCAGTGGGAAAGGCCGATCTCCCCAAACGGGAACTAAGCGAGACAACTTTAAAGAAAATGCGACCTGCTCTTTGGATGGGCCTTCACGTCGGTTAGGCACAGGCCTCTCTCCCCGAGTCCTGCCCACCTCTGCTCTAGAGTAGAGAGGACTGTAAAATGCTGTTTCAGAGCTGGGCTGATAGCATCCATGCTGACCTGGGATGATGCCAGGGAGCAAATAAGGAGGTCAAAGCAAGCAAGCCATGTTAGAGAGACACCAGAGACTGGGACACAGCTCTCCCAACGTGCACTCTTTATGCTCAGAGATCTTCAGGAACATGGAGGGGGAAGACTACTTGCCAAATGAAAGAGAAAGAGCGGGAGGAAGGGTGAGGGGGAATGAGAGGGTGCGAGGGCCCACTGGCCAAGCACACCAACCAGGAAGGCTGGCATCTCCCCCGGCTCCAGGGTGGCAGCGCCAAGTGTGGACACATGGGGGAGCGTCCCTGGCTATGTCCCTGTAACTCGGCTATCTGCAGGGGAAGGTGCAGAAAAGCCTCCTGGGGAGGGGACGTGAGCAAGGGGAGGGGCAGAGCCGCCCTAGGGCAGATCTTCTAGGGTCACAATTCAGGGGACCCCCACATTTTTTACCCTTGCTTCCAGTCCGTGTTGGACCCACACATATTTCCCTCCCGCCTGGTTTGGGTGGCTGCCCAAAGGCAGCCTTGCTTCTGTACTCTGCAGGCAGGGCAAGGGGCACCCTTCCAGCTCCACTTACAGGCTCTAGCGCACGTTAAAGGGCTTTCCTAGGATCTGATTTTTCTTTTTTAGCTCACTTAGGAATTTTTTTCCTATAATATAAAGTGTGATTTAAAAGGCTTCTAAAAGAACAACTATAATATGAGGTTGAGTATTTGTTAATTGGTTAAAAGTCAACAGGACATCAACCACATTTTCCGTAGGGTCTAAGCTCAATTCCTCTCTTCTTAGAGCCTGTGCACATGTGTGAGCGTGTGTGTGTGTGTGAATAAGATTGTGTTTGTTGTGTACAGGGTGTGCCCGTGGGGTATGCGTGTGACTGTATGTGGCCTGTGTATGTTTACGTTTGCTGCCTACGCGTCGGGCCTGTGTCCCACGTGTGGGGTACACACGGATATGTACAGGACAAGGCATATCCACCAGTATATCAGGCCCTGGGAGGGCAAGCGAGCCTAGGCTCTTGCTGGTCCCCCATCAGTCCCACTCCTTCCCCAACCAGGGATCTAAAACAGTAAAGGAAGCAGCAGCAGCCTCGCCCTGACGCACCCCCGCCCTGCTGTGGCTCCCAGGATGGTTTAGCCCGTGTGGACCTTGCCTCTAGCGGAGCTCTTGTGTGCCACCTTCTGTCTCTCCAAAACGCTAGAGAAATCTGGTGAGAAAGCGCCTAACCGAGTACCTTACAGTAATACACAGCACTGGGGTCAAGGGTGGTCAAGTTAATACTTTTGACTTTTGGAAGAAAACGAAAAAGTGATCATATTAGCAATCACTACCCGCATCCGTGTCTGCTGGAGGGCTCTCATACGCCTTCTCACCTGGCTCTCCCAATAACTCTGAGGTACAAAGGGCAGGTCCTACAAAGTTCATCCCATGAATGAGAAAACAAAGGCCCAGAGAGACCAAGTGACATCTCCAAGGTTTCAGGAAAGTCCTCGTAAATGGCGCAGTTGGAACTAGAGTGTAGTGTCTGACTATATTCTGGACTCTTCTCATCATCCAAAACTGTCCTTTAAGAATATTATCCTTTATCTAGGAAGAGCTCCTCTGAAACGTTATTCCTGAAGCCCCCAGCCCTCCTGTGAGGGCAGAAGCCCCCCGGAAGGGGTCCTGACACCTGTACTGCATGGGACCACCAGCCGTGTGGATGGGCTGCAGGGAGGAAGGCCCGGCCGGGAGCCCTGCCGCTCACCAGCCCACAGCCCTGCAGACCCTGCTTGCTGCCAGTGCTTCCCAGCCCTGCACTCTGGCAGGCATCCTGAGACTCCCCCGCACACAGCCTAGGACGCGCACAGTGCCGACAGCACGTGCTCCTCCTGGGACCAAAACGCCACGTTCTTGGCGACGGGAGCCACCGCTGATTAAGTGAGTGTCCCGTGCTTCCCAGGGCCCACGGTCCCCCACGAGGCTGAGCTCACTGCGACACCACGGCCCCAGCAGATGAAGGTCACACGGCGCGTGACCAGAACCACCAGAGTTACAGCCCCGTCCTCTGATACCACGGATACCATGTCTGTGGTCCTCTCCACAACGTTAAGAGCACAGAATCAATCTGCTGAGGTTTGACCCCAGCTTCTTCACATGTCAGAGGTTTCCTCAGCTGTAGACCGAGTCAAAAGCTCAGAGCCATATCCAGCCTCTGTTGCTCACTGGCTGCACGTCCTTGGCGTGCTATTTGATCTCTTTGGACTTTGGTTTCGCCCTTATTGTTGTTTAGTTGCCAGGTTGTGTCCGACCCTTTTGTGACCCCATGGACTGTAGCCCACCAGGCTCCTCTGTCCACAGGACTTCCCAGGCAAGAATACCGGAGTGGGCTGCCACTTCCTTCCCCAGGAGGCCGTCCTGACTCAGGGATCAAACCTCCATCTCCTGCATTGGCAGGTGGATTCTTTACCACTGAGCCACCAGGGAAGCCCTTGGTTTCAGCGTATCCTGTACAAAACGGGGATAATAACAACACCCACCTTGCAGGGCTGTTACAAAGATTAAATGAGTTAGGATCCTAGGATCCGTAAAGTGCTTAAAATAGTATGCGGCACAGAGGAAGCATCCACTTATGCTAAGTCTGCCGCTGTTCTTATTACTGTCGCTATTCTTTCCACCCGCCTAGGCTACCTCCACCTGGACCCAGTGCACATTCAGAACCCCCATGATTTGGGGCTACAGATCTGAACATGAGTACACCCTCATGTAAATGCCCAGCATTTTGACCCCTGACCTATCCAAACCCAGTATCACAGCCTCGTTAGCCTCAAAAGGCACGGCAGCCAAAGGCAAGAGCCCAGTAGCGGGTTCCTTCCATCACACAGGGACACCCACTGCCTCTTCAGGATGCACCTCTCTAACACTGGGTTGGTTACTATTCCCTCTGTCTACAGCACTGAATTCTCAGGAAAACAGAAGCTGTGTACAGAAGAGAACTTTGCAGAGGAACTAACAAATATGCTGAATTAACATAAACTAAAGAACCGTGAGGGCAGGTCTGTGGTCCTTCATTACAAATTATGGAATTTAACCACAACCTGGAACTGTGGAATAGGATGGGCCAATTTCCCAGATTCAAGCTGAACCACATCCTTAGCTTTAGGATTTAGTTTAGCTTTGGCCAGAACTCCTGTTTTCGAGCTCCTCCCTATCTCTGCAACTCTCTCCAGCAAAAACGCAAATTGTTGCCCGCTCCCTGGGGGCATTTCCATCTGGGCCGAACAAATAGGTGGTGACATTAATTATTCCTGCGGTCATTTACTATTCTCCTTTCCCCAGGAAACTCCCAGCTGTCCTAAAGGGCTTTGCAGAGAAGGGGTGTGAAGCTGCAAACCAAAATATAAGCCACTTTGTTGTGTCAACAAAGGTTGTTGAATGGATGGAAGATGAGGAGGCAGAGGAGAGGCGGGCAGACGTGATGGGAGGGCAGGGGGTGGTGGGGGGCACCAGCTCTGCCTACCTGCTGATCCAAATACTCTAGGTTTCTTTGCAACTGAAGGTCTAAAAGTTCATCCTACCCGGAGCCCGAGGCCCAACAGCAACACAAACAGCAGGAACACAACAAAAGACAATAAAAAGGAAGCAAAGCGGTTAAGAGTTAGCCGGGCAGTGACGAAGGGCCTCCCTGGCCCTGAGGGGTCTAGGGAAGGGGGAGGGGCGGAGGAGGCAGACACTCCACGCCTGGCCCTCGCCTGGGAGAGGGAGGCACCAAGAAGCCACCCAGGCAGCACGTTCTGTCAGCTCTGCGTTTTCTGGGGAAATCCACTGTTTTTGCGTGGGCGCATTTGCTCAGCGTCAAGACTACAGAGTTTGGACATACGCAGAGGAGACTCGTCGAGGGGGGTCAGTCACAGGCCCTTGGGGACAAGGACTCTGCCTGTTGCTTCCAGAGGCTTCCAGCGGAACACCTGTATCAAGTTCTCCAGGGGAGACGAAATTCTCAGGAGAACAAATTCCAGGAAGAGACACGAGTGGAAAGGTGAGAGAAGGTACTGAGAAGACACAATATGGACTCTTCCCCAATCCTACCTCTCGCTCTTTCCCCCGAAGTAACATTCCAGGCGAGGGCAAGCTCGAAGCAAGTATACTTAGGGGGAAGAAACCTAGATGGTCATGCCTGTTTGGGGCACACGAGCCTGTTTTCTTCCCAGCCCGCAGCCTAAGCCAGGCCCCTCTGCATACTCGACAGGGGCTGTCCTGAGATGCAGAGGACGGGGACATCTCACGTTTCCGGGGTTGGTCCCTGCTGCTCTGCCCTGTGTCACCGTGGAGAAGGGGTTATTAGCACCGCACTCGGTATTGACGTTAGAGTCCAGGCTGGAGGGAGGAGGTATCCAGAGGCTGCCAAAAACCAGCCGGTCCAGGCACCGGGCACAGGGCATCTGTCCTCCCCTGGGAGGAGAGGGCCTGAGGGGAAGCGGAGTGGGAGGAGAGGACGTACCATCTTATCGTGGACCGTGGGGGATGGTGGGTAGTTGTAGGGGAACAGTCCTGCAGGGACTGGCCGCCTGTCTCCCAGGTAATCATACTGGAAGAGAAAGGGGATTGGAGAGGTGAGGCTTCAGCTGGGACATAAGCTTCCCCACCAATTGTAGCTCACGGTCAGGGATGCTGTATCCTGTCCTGGAGCAGATTTCAAACTAACATGGACAGCATTTACCCACTGCAATATGCTTGCAATGATCTGTCCAGGGCCTCGAGATCTGAAGCAAACAGAGCCTCTCTGCCCTCTTTTACAGCATCAGGGCTCCTGGCACAGCCTGGAGAGGGGCACAGAGAGCAGTGTTCCTGTGCAGAGGCAAGGCAAGTCCTCCACGGACAGGACCGCGGGGCCACTGGCCCCCGCCCCAGGAGCCACCTTTGGTCCTCTGGAGCCAGCTGAGGGACCCAAAGGCCCCAGACGCCCCCGCCTCTCCATGTCTTCCCGACAGACAGCCTCAGGCTTCCGGGGGACCTCAGGGGCTGAGGAAGGCGGGGAAGGCGGGGGGCTCACCTTGGGGGAGCTGATGGATCGCCTCATCACGTAGGCGGCAGGGTCAGCGTAGATGTCCTCGCTG
>SJXQ01009757.1:253480-266626 GCA_006408695.1 Aepyceros melampus
CGCGTGGTGGGAAGCTCCGCCGGTGACCCCCGCTCTCGGAGTCCTGAGGCGGGAAGGCTGTGCTCCCCGGCCGGCTGGGGGAGCTGTACTGCCAGCCATTGGGCTGGGCGGGCCGCTCCCCACCTCCCGGGACCCTCAGGCCCTCGGGGAAAGGGCTGCCCGGCTCTGAGGCGGGTTCCGGTCCGGCGTGGACACCGTTGGCTTTCGCCAGCGGCTCGCTCTTGGCGTCGGGCCCCTCGGGCCTCCGCTCCGCCTTCTCGCAGCCTCGGCCGTCACCCTCACCGCGAGTCTTGGCCTCTGGTTCGGGCTTGGGAACACTGTTGTGGGGGAGCTGATGATGGTGTTTGCCGGGCGGGATGTTCTCAGAGTCTGGCTTCTCATGGCTGTGGGACGCCCAGCCGGGCATGGAGTTCAGGTGGGGGAAAGTGAGAAGGAGAAAAGGAATGAAAAGGATAGGCAAGGAAGCAGCGATGGAAACAGGAGTATTCCGTTCTGCTTCCTAAATCCCGCCTACCGCTTTCTCTCCCTGCTCCAGTCCGGGCAACTGTGAAGCAGGATCCAGGGCCACCTGTGCGCGTTTGCTTGTCGTCCCCAAGGGCCGCCCTCCACTCCCTTCTTCTGAATCCCCTGGAGTCGAGCCCTCAAGCTATGGCCGAGACCAGCCCCACCCAGACTGGGTCTCCTCTGCAGTCTGTCTGGGACCCAGCCGCCTCACTTGGTGGCAACTGTGCACGACACGGAGTACAAACTGCTGATGTCCCAGCTACAGAGGCTTGTGACAGGCGAGCCTTCTCTCCTAGAGAAAGTTATATAATGTCCACGAGTCTTGGGCTCCTCAGTGGCAGAGTGGGTAAGGACTGTGTGAGGCAAACGTGGCAGGCAACCAGGGGCCAGAGTGGCTGCCTCACTTCACAGGCACAGAAACCCCTTTCCCGAACAAGCTCCTCACAGGACTTTCTCTGAGAATATAAGCTTCATGAGGTTTGAGCTTGTCAGACTTTTCATACCTTGTCTTCCTAGCAGCCTATACACGTTGGTATTTACAGTTAATATTCGTGAAAAGAGTAAGTGAACTCCTGGAAGTTCACTCGTTGGTAGAGGCAAGGATGGACTCTCCTGACAACGTTATCTTTATACCTTCTCTAATTCAGCAGTCAAGCATCCTTGCTGAGATACCGCTTGGTGAGCAATTCTAAGACATGCATAAAGCCTTGGAGTCTATACTGTAAAACCTGTTTCTACTGGGTCCCTATTAAAATCTAACTTCCGACGCAAAGTTCAAGCAGAGCCAGGGGCTGAGGCTCCGGGTCATGATGGGATAAAGTGACTCATATACTGAGCGCTTGCTGCACATCAAGCATTTTACATACACCACACTGTCCTCACAGCTCAGAGGTAGGATTATAAAGGCTGTCTCTGAGGGTCAGAGGCTAAGTAACTTACACTCAGGTCACACAGCAGGCAAGTAGCCAAGCTGGGCTTCGAACCTGAGTCCCACAAAGGTGGTGTGCTGAACAAAATGAGCCAATGACCCTATATGGTTCCTGGCCAGGCCCTGATGGAACTGGCTTTTCTGTTGACCTCCACTGGCTCAGAAAGAATAGGAGGAGATGCTGAAGGGAAGAGAGACTACAGCTCTGAAGTCACTTAGTCAGGCACGCTCCTGGGAGGCAAGGAGCTTGTTCACCTTTTCTTGGGGTTCAAGCCCATGTGCTGGGCTCAGCAATGGCGTGGGGGGCCTCTTCACCCCCCTCTCTCTCTGATGGCACTGAACATGCCCTACTCCAGCCCCGCACTCACTTATGACGCAAAGCCTGGGGCGGTGCCGACTTCTGGGCTGGGGGGATCTGTACTCGGGCGGCCTCCCCCATGGCCTGGATCCAGGCCTCCTGCTCCTCGGGGCTTCGGCGCTGAAGAAGTAGGTGCGGACCCCGGCGTGCTCAGCCTGTGGGGAGAGGCAGTGCGTGGAACTGGCCCCAGCCTCATCCACCCAGCACACAGTCACCTGTGGGGAGAAGACACCCAGCCCGCAGGAGGGGTGGTCAGGCCGATCACTCCCCCAACCGGCAGCTCCTGGCTCCATCTGGAGCTCAGGGCAAGCTGAAGAGGCAGGCCTCAGCGGTCCCAAGGGCTCCAGCTGGCCTCCGCGTGCCTGCCTATGACTAGCCCTCGGGACACCACCAGGCAGCCCAGTAATAGCCAGGCAGGTTTACCTACCCTACCCGAGGCGGTTACAAGCAGAAGGGACAATTATCTTGCCCGCTTTGCCCACCAAATTCAGTCTCTGACATGAAAGTCAGTCACCCCCACGCCGGGGAGAGATGCCTCCCACCCCCAAGCATGGCCCATCCCAGCCCCAGCTCAGCCTCCGGGGAGCTGGCACCCTCCTAGGCACAGGGGTAGCACGGGCGCACGGGGGCATGCAGAGACAGTGGGAGCACGCTACCTAGTTGGCGGCCGCAAGCAGGCATGGCAGGCGGGCACCCCGAAGAGAGCTCCTGTCCAGAGGAGGGGTCCTCACGTGGCCAGAAGGAGGAGAAGCATAGAACAGTTCCATCGAACACCAGAGGCAGAGACAGGAGACGGCGTGGCAGGAATGTTGAGGAGCAGGGGGACGTGGGGAGCTACTTGGGTTACCCCTCCTACTCAGCATCACCACCGGGACCACAGCACCCAGCAAGGCCCAGGCCGCCACCAGGAGCCGTGGTGGAGAGCTCAGACCCAGAGAACCTCGGCCAGCGGAGGGGAGAGGGCAGGGCGGCCCAGTGCTAATCCTAGCTCTGTTCCTGACCAGCTCGGCAACTGCAAACACCTTGCCATGTGGCTCTGGCCTTAACTGAGGCACCTGTCCCATGGGTATGTCCGTGAGGAAAAGACGCTCCCAAGCTCGATTCTGAGAGCTGAGAACACTCCCCAGGTGAGAGCCCCATCTCTCAGAAAAAGCAGCCAGCTCTGCGCATCCCACTCATCACGAGAGCCCAGAGTGCACACTGGCCTCTGACCCCTTGGGTGCAAATCCTGGGTCTCCGGGGTTTGGGAGCAGAGAAGGCAGGGCTGTTCTGACAAGCCCCAGGGCTCTCCTAAACAGCAACACTGGGCCCACACCCTCCAGGAGATCCCCCAGCCAGGCTCCGCTCGCCCTCAGCAGCTTCCCCGGGACAGGGTTTCCTTCCTAGGAGCCACTGCCCAGTGGGGGAGTGTCCTGCTTCTCTCAGCACAAAGAGGGGGCTCCTTCCTCCAGATCCTGCCAGTCCCCATGGTCCCGCCCGGCTGCCCAGCAGGCAGGCAGAGGCAGGGGGTTGCTGACTGTGGAGCCACTGTAGACTGTAAAGCCACTGAGGCTGTAAGAAGGTATCCGGGAGGTGAAACTACAGCAGGGCCCCGAGTAAGGCCCCTGGGGTGGAGGACACAGGAATCCTGCAGAGGAGAACTACACCGGGGGACAAGGCTGTGTGCCCTGGGCTGGTGGGAGCGGCAGCCAACAATTCACCCGCTGCACATCCAGCGAGCGCCCTGTGTGTGCAGAGCTCTGCCCTGGGCACCAGTCACAGGGAGGGCGAAGACACGCTCTCTTCACCTGAAGAGCTGGCAGTCAAGCTGGAGGACAAAACACGCCCGTGGGGAAATAAGCAGAGAGCGAAGGCATAGGAACAACAGCCTGTGACGGGGAAGCAGAGGGCCTGGGAAAAGACAGGGCGACTGACGCGGAGCTGCACCAGCCTGGAAACACGAGAGGGGGCCAGAGAACAGGGGGCGGTGCCCGTGGGGAGCCCACCGAGCCCCCCGGGAGGCTCAGGGCACGGCAAGGCACTCGGCCGCAGGACGGGCGGGACGGTCCCTCACTACTGGCCATCTGAGGGTGTCACTTGCAGGTCGAGGCGGGACAAGCCTCCCATCTGTCTGCTCACCCCTCCCTTCCCTGGGGAGGCCACTGAATGACCTTTTGTGGCCACCGAGCACAGCCCTCCAGTCGGGTTTAAAGAGGCAGTGCGCTCCTCGAGGAAAGGAGGAGAGGGCTGAGGGCGCGGAGGTCCGGGTTTGCGGAGCAGGTGTGGCAGTCACTAGGGACGTTTCTCTAAGGCGACTGCCGGCAAGGGTCTGGGCTGGAGCGTGTCTGTGTGCACAGGTCTGCAGGGGAGGGTGAGGCAGGCTGTCTGACTGTGGGTGTGTGTACGTGTCTGTGTGTAGCAGGACTGTTGTTGGTTAAACAGCCTGTTCCTATTTCCCCAGCTAAAATCTGGCGCCCTGGAGCTAGAATCTTATTGATTATCCATTCTGCAGACAGGACCCTCGGAGACTGGAAACTAATTATGCGCCTAAGCAGTCCGTCGTTACTCCCCGGAGCAGCACCTGTGTATCTGCCCACCTCTCTGGAGCCAGGTGACCAGAGTCTCTGGGTTCCCAGGAACTTGGACGCTGCCCTCGAGCAACCTGTGGGTTTTCAGGGTCTTAGTATTTCTCAACTAGGGGAGAGAGGGCTTTGTATGAAGAAAATGCATGGTCGATATCATAATTTATATTTGGAAAATGAAAAAGAACCTATGATCTTTGCATCATAAAGTCCAAAAAAGGCATGGAATTTTTTTTTATCATTTCAAATAGGCCATGAATTTTTAAATGTGGAAAAACACTGGCCCAGGAAGAGACAGCCGCAGGCCCATCTTTGACGGGTGGATCCCCCACGGGTTCTGAGCAGTAACTCTCGCTCGCTGCTCAGAGCAGGCAGGGGGGCCCGTCTCCCTGGGCCCTTACTCCTCACATTGTGTCTCCATGAGGTTAGTGGCTTTCAGTTACTGTGCCCTTTATACGCTTGCACCCAGTTAGTTGCTCAGTTGTATCTGACTCTTTGAGACTCCATGGGCTGCAGCCTGCCAGGCTCCTGTCCATGGGATTGTCCAGGCAAGAATACTGGAGTGGGTTGCCATCCTCTTCTCCAGGGCATCTTCGTGACCCAGAGATTGAACCTAGGTTGCACCGCAGGCAGATTCTTTACCGTCTGAGCCACCATGAAACTCAATTTCTAAATTTTCCCCAAAGACTTTTTTCAGGTAGAGCACATTGTTTATGGAATCTAAAACACACAGGCCTCCAAAAGCCATTTTGCAAGGTTACAAATATAGCAGGGCGCTGGGCCATGACAAGGGCTGTGAAGGGGACAGGGAGCAGGCAGCAGGGATGAAGGGCAAAGCGAACAGGGGAAGTGAGGACCAGTGACAAATTGAGGGCCCTTACACGGCCGGTGGGAGCACGCTGGGCACCGAATAGGAGCGAACAGCTGACACCTGCGACCCTTTAATTAAGCTAGCCTGGGGGTCTGGTTCCCTGGGCTAAAGGTGGGGAGGAAGACTTTCCAGAACGAATCTTAAAAACCCATGGGCCCACAGCTTCTGCCTCTGCGGCGAAGGATTTCCTCAGTGCCAGGACGCTGGGCAGAGGGTCTGCGGACTCAGCACAGAATGAATTATCCCCCAGGAAAGACTGGTATCACTGAAGCTCATCTCTACAGGCCCCTCTGGGAGCGAAGACCAGGGGCCAGCCTTGGGTGAGCCTTGCAACAGCCTGGACTGAGTCCTGGGACCCTGCCTGCTCCGCGAGTACCACCACCCGCAACTGCTGAAGGCGGCGGCTCCTGACCCCGCTGCGTGCCGTCCCGTGTGCTCGAGAAGGGCCTCCAGCCCCCGCCCAGCCTGGGAGAGGAAGGCCCACTGACCTTAAAGGTGTGCTTCCGGCTGATGTTGTCCGAGGGCTGCACCGCGGCCACCCGGAAGCTCAGGAGGGGCACGCTGCCCAGGACGCTCTCCTCCTTCTCATCTGTCAAGGAAACGGGCGCCGGTGAGACATGTGCGTGCCCGCGGGGCAGGGCAGCGCAGCGCCTCAGCCTTACGGTGATAAACGCCTGCAAACCCCTGCTCGGCACTGCCTGTCCGTCAGCTACTCGGGGCCATCGCACGGTCACACAACAAGAGACGCACCCCCTGGAGCTGGGGTGCTGGGAGCATGGCAGCCCTGCAGACACTGTGCTAGACTCGGGGAGCTCACATTCCTAGGAGCCACAAACAAGCACATAAGGGCCAACATTTTGGAGTACTTGCAACAGGTCAGGCAGTGTTCTAAGTTAAAGCCTTAGATTCAAGGCGCCTAACAATCCCGTGAAAGGTACTGTATGACCTCCATTTTTATGTAGGCAAGGAGGCTGAGGCACAGGAAGGTTACATAATTTCTACTTAAGTAGAAAGTGGTAGACTGGTCTTTAGCCCAAGATGTCTGACTGTCAAGCTAGCATTGGTAACCTCCCTCCTGCCCCCAGTGCCCCTCCAGACAAGGCAGTCCCAGCAGTGACGCCCAGAACAGGTCATAATGGGGGGTAGAGCGGACACTCGCATCTTGGCCTCCTCTGGGTGGCTGTCTCGAAGGTTCTCCCAGGCTCCTGGCAGCTTGCTCTGTCCTCCCCCGACTAGACTCCCCCTCCACTAAGGTCCGAGGCTGCCCAGAAGACACACCCCTGCGTGGCCTCTGGCCCTCGGGCTCGGAGCAGGTGAACAAACAGGCTGCGGCATGACTCATCCCGGATCTCCGCAGGAGCCTGCTGGATCAGCTAGCTGGTTCCCAGGTGTCAGTGGGAGACCCACGGGGGCAGAGGTGCTCTGTGGGGACCACGAGGTTGGGACTCAATGAGGCCATGCAAGAGCCTCCCCACTTCCCCGGGACAGCACTTTATTCCTGGGCTGGAGACTCTGTGATGCCCTCAGGAGGGGTCAGAGGAGCTGTCAGAGGGGTTGCAGAATCCACGAGCCCCCCTCTCCCCCTTATCCCTACAAGACCCTCGGGCCAAGGTTCCTGCGCTGACCCCGCATGGTGCCGAGCAAGGGCTGGGCAGACGCACAGGAGGGCTGGAAACCTGGAGCTTCTTCAAGAGGCCGAGGCTGTCTCCCCGGAGGGGATGGGCCCCGCTGGGCTGAGTCCAGACCAGTGTTTAGGGGTCTCCTGAGAGCATGCCTCATGGAGAGCACCCCTATCTCTGCACGCCTGGAGCTCAGGGCTTTTCAAGGTTCCCCTTCACACCAGGCCCAGAGCGTCTCCCCCAGCAGAGACTCCAGCCTCTCTCCCACCTGGAGGTGCTATCACTCTCTAGCTCCAAGGGGTCCCTGAGTCCCGGGCCACCCGAGCAGATTCCTCGCTCTCAGTCTTGGGATTTCCTCTGGGATTGGACCTACACGTGCAGCTCCTTCCTGTTCTCTCTCCTCAGGACTCAGGAGCCTCGGGGCACAGCGACAGCAGGGAGGGGTCCCTGGGTACAACCTTTGTGTGCCAACGTTAATGATCTACTGAACTGCCCCCAGGAGACTGGGAGAAGTTGGATCCCTGCTGTTCCCGGAGCACGCAGGAGAAGGAGACAGCCATGCCTGCTACATCCCTTCTCCTTCTCCTGGCACCCAGGCGTTAGCCAGACAGGACTGTCGCTGTCATCAGCCCTCACCAGTTCCCTCCACGCTCTCCGTGACAAATGGCTGCTGTGCGTGCTTTGAAAAGAACCTCCCAGAGGCCGCTGCACCCAAGTTACAAGAGCTTCACCTCTTTTGAGGAGAGGGAAGGGAGTACTGGGGCAGGCAGAGAGGGCAGAAGCTGGGGGATGACCACTTATTGCACATCGACAGAGCGCCTACCATGTGCCTCGTGCTGTTTTTGGTGCTGTGGATACAACAGTGAACAGAACTGATCAAAAAACCCCGCCTGCACAGGTCGGACCACGCTTCCGGTAGGGCAGGAGGGAGCTCAGCATACGAGGTCCAGTTAGCAGGTGGCCTGCTAGTGTGGCCAGGCACTCTCCTCTTCTCCCTCCTCCTCCTCTCCTGCCCTCCTCACCCAGACTTCACCCCCTGCCACCTGACGGTCTTGTTCGTGCACCCCACTACCCATCAGGTTAAGAGCCCCATGATAGGGCAGAATAATAAAGAAGGGGCACTGGCTCTCGGCATCCCCTGCCAGCACCAGGGACAAGCTCACCTTTGTAGTAGAAGAGGCAGCGATCCACCAGGCGAACCAGCGCTTATTCCACTGCTTAACTCCAGAGCTGGCCTGCAGGATACGCGAGAGGACAGACAGGAGGGTCTGTGAGCTGGGTGTGCTGAGGAGGGGCCATGCAGTGGAAAGAGGGCTGCGCTCAGCATAAGGACACCCTGCTTCTGGCTGTGGCTCTGTCACTAAGAAGGGCCGGCAACCCCCAAGAGCCCTCAGGGGTGGGAAATGACACTACAGTACTGCCTGGGACCTTCCACTTCTATGGTTCTGGGCCTCAGCGTCTCCCCCAGGGAAGCTAAATGTGGCAGCAAAGAGTCAGAAGGACTGAGCAGAAGGGCAGGCAGCGGTAGTGGCAGGGTCAACAAGGAGAACTGGACCCCGTGACTCAGAGGAGACATCCCTCCCTTCGTAACAAGCGGGCCTGCCGACCTAGCCGTTGGCTGCTCTCGTAGGGTGGGAGGCCTCCTTATTTCAAAGTCATTGCCTCTGCCCATCAGGAGACCTGGCTGGACTCCCACATGTGATGCTAATTTCTCTTTGTGATTTTAGGAAGATACTCGACCTCCCAGAGCCTTTATAAATTCAGGAGATTCGTTCACAGAAATATACCAAAATAGAACCTGGGAAAGACATAGCAAAGTATACATGGGCTCTGCTGAGTACAGAGAAATGATGGTATAAGGAGAAAGCAGCATTGCGAGGGGCAGGATGGCAGAGGAGGCCTCACCTGCTTGAAGAGCCAGCCTGCCTTGGTGACGGGAGCACTAGGGTTCCGCTTCATGGAGTGGGAGCGCTTGCCGAAAGCAATGGCCTTTCGGGATGGCCGGGTTGCCTAGGGAGACAGAGAGCAGCCGGCTTCACTCTCTCCCTCTCCTTCCCGCCCCACCTGCACGGGGGGGGGGCTGCCCTTGGCAGGAGAGGTCCCTCTCCAGAGCTGCCCCGGGGGCCCTCAGGTTAAGCAGCTCAGGTGAGAACCTTGGATCTGTTACTAACTCAAGGGCACAGGCTTTCAATTTTTTGACTCTTTTTTAAAATCTCTATGTGGGGCTCAAAAGAATAGTCCTACCTGTCTCACTGTGATGTGGTTTTTCTTAAGGAGAAAATAGGATTTTTTTCCCCATTTCCCTTCCGGCCCATCCTCCTACTATGGGCCTTACTCCTTACCTCTCTGATAATGCTGTCTTGGACCCACTCAGTTGGAAATAGGTTCCCTACCTCTCCATCCTCTCCGAGTCCTATTCATTCTTGAACGTCCAGGACACCACAGACCGGGGAGGATGTACGGGTGTTCTCCTGGCTCCTTGTCGCCACACGGACACTGCCATTCTTTCCCACCACGTTCTGGCAACAATCTCTCTCTCTTGCAGTACCACTGTCTTGCACTGTCTGTCTAGCCTTTCTTACCACAATCAGCTCCTAGACCATTCCTTCAGAGACGAAGGGTTTTGGTATCAGTCATCTGCTTTGTTCTAAGTCTTGCATCACAGTGACAATTTCTTGGCTCCAAGGGCCCACCCAGTGGCCTGACTTTAAACTACCCTGTTTCCTCAAGTCCAGAACCATCCACTTCCACCCCAGCAGCTCACCCCCACGGCAATACCTTAGACCTGGCCTGCTCCCAAGGCTCCGTCACCAGCGTCGTCAGTTCTCACACTCCTGTCTTTCGACCTCAGCGTCCCATCCTCTGGGCTTTCTCACTCCATCACTCACCTACACCAGCTTTTCTTTTCCGCTATCACCCCCAGCTCCTGAATGTCTCCCCTGTTCTTGTGATTCATCAGCTACCTCCTGGCATTGGTTGTCTTCCTATAAAGCCTAGGTTCCCTGGCAGGGTAGATCAACCACACTCTCCAGCACCCCATCCAGCGCCTTTCCTTGATCTTCTCTGCAACTCTAAATCACAGAGTAATCAACTCGTCCACCCTCCCTGCACTGACAGGGAGATTACGGTGCTGCCCGCCGCTGCAGCGCACCCTCACCGCTCCCCTGCCCTCTGCCCACCCCGCCCTCCATGGGGCCTGATCCTCACCGAGAAAATGAAGGCTGTCAGATGAGGCACTTCTCAATTTCACACCCTTTTACCCAGAAAATGACGCCCTCATCACTCTCCTTGTCTCCTTCCCTACAAGGTCAAAAGAAGAGGCATTCTCCTTCTTTCCAAGGCCATTGAGTCCAGCCAGCTGTCTCCTCTGAGACTTGCTTCACCTATAATCTCTCCACTCTGTCTTCATCTCTTCCTCCTCCACTGGCGGCTTCTCGGCAAAGATGCTCAGGTCTGTCCATCTCAAATCATCCGTCCGTCTGTCTCTCACACATGCACAAACCCTGACTCCCCCTCCACCCACAGCCCACTGTCCGGGAACACCTGCTGTCCCTTCCATCTCTTTCTCCTCAGAGACGGCCGCTGTTCCTCCTCCCTTTCCTCATCAGCCTCCCCTGCCTCTTCTGAAATGGTCCCTGCGATGGCACTGAACTCAGGCCACGCAGTCCCTGACATTCTAGAAAGCCGGCACTGAGCCTTTCTGCCCCCCGCAACTCTCCTCTTGGTTTCTGGGGCACTGTTCCTCACTCCAGTACTTCTGTCTGCGCTAGCCCTTCCCGCGCTCCTCCTCCACTGCAAGTGCTGGTGGACTTCAAACTCACTCCTTTCCTCTCGCCAAACACTGTCTGTGTCACCTCGTCCACATCCATCACCTCAGCTGCCAGCAGAGTGCTAAAAGCTCCCTAACCCTACCTAAGGCCCGGTCCATTTGCTCACTAGTAGTCCAACTAGGGTTGGATAAGCGCAAAACCAAAGCCACCCCCTTTGTAACCACCCTTGCTCTCCTCTACTTCTGTGTTTCTCCTCCGGGGACTGGCCCACACTCCACTCGGGCCTAAAGCCACTCTCTGCGCCAGCTGTCAGCGTCCCCTCCTCCCCGCACTCCTCACAACCCTCCATACAGGGCTGGCGACTTTATCTTCTGAGTGGTTTTCAAGCCCACCCTTTCCCCTCAAATGCTGCTGCTGCTGCTGCTGTTGCCTCATGGCTTGTCATCTCTTCTTGCTAGCTACCCTCTGCAATGAACTACACTTTTATTAATACCCTACTCTTTTGCTTAAAACTTCTCGCTTGCTCCATTATTTAGAAGAGAATTCCAGTCCTCAACACAGCATGCAAGGACAGGTTTACAAGACCCGGCTGGGCCATCGCCCACTCTCCACACAACTCCAACTCCAACTCTGCCACTGGTCATGCCAGACTCCGAGTGGGTCTCTCCAACCCCACGAGGCCTTTCCTGGAAGGATCCGCCGCCGTTACCCGTCCTTCAGAGCCTAGCGCAGCACCCCGAGCCCACAGAACCTCCCTGCTCTCCCAGGGCGGCGCTGCTCCCCCCTCTTGTGCATTCTCTCAGTCTGGACCCTGCCACACCGCAACGGGACCGCTGGCTCCCCATCTCCCTCACTAGACTGTGAGCTCTCCGTACAGAGAAACTTCTGTTCGTCTCATCATCACCAGAGCCTAGCTAGGTGTCCAGCTATCAACAAGCACTTAGTAAACACTTGTAGGAGGAAGGAAAGAAGAAACCGGGATTTATCAGAAAGTACCTCCCAAACTGGGAAGTGAAATTATTTTCTCTACTTTACTTGTAAAGACTCACACATAGTGGCAGAGATCAGCTATTTGAAGAAGTTATCCATCACCCTCAAAATATGAAAATCCTTAAGTCTCTCCCTTTTCTCTCAGTCCGACATCTGGTGTAGTTTCACGGGCTCTCTGCAGCCCAAAAGCTGCTCCCAGAAGCAGCCACTTCAGCCATACCCCTGCCAACCCTTCAGTAATAACCTAGCCTTCTTATCTCTCTGCCACTGCTTCCCAGCAACCCTCAACCTCCAGTCAACACAACTATCTTCCAGGTAGCATTAGAACCACACCCACCCGTGAGTCAGAGCCACAGGCTCCGTCTACGACCTCAGGTGACCCTTCAATATTATCAGGCAATATTCCAAATGTCCCTGGCTGGCCGCTGATCCTTGGATTTATTCTGAAGCCCTGGCCCCGATGCCCCTCTACCCACCCAACTCTTAGCAGAAAACCCTACCTCCTACTTTCCTGCAAAAACGGAAACACCTGGTGGGGCTGTCTTTAACCTCCTAGCCCCACCCCCAAGCTTCACACACCTTTCTATGCAGCCTCAGGAAGAGGGCCCCTCCTCTCGCCGGGCTAACACCACCTCTGCACCGGCTTCTGGCTCTACAAAAACACATTGGCTATGCCCTTTCTCCTGAAACTACCTCCTGGGTCATTTCCCTCCTGCCCTTAACATCGTGAAACAAAGTAAACAAAGAAAACCTCCCTCCATCCTGCATATCTCGTAGCTGCCACCCTCTGCCCCTCATTTCCCTTCATAGTTAAGTTTCTTTAAAAATATTTTTTTTGAAACATTTCAACCATTTCAGAAAAGTGGCACCCCACTCCAGTACTCTTGCCTGGAAAATCCCGTGGACGGAGGAGCCTGGAGGGCTGTAGACCATGGGGTCGCTAAAAGTCGGAAACGACTGAGCGACTTTACTTTCACTTTTCACCTTCTTGCATTGGAGAAGGAAATGGCAACCCACTCCAGTGTTCTTGCCTGGAGAATCCCAGGGATGGAGGAGCCTGGTGGGCTGCCGTCTATGGGGTCGCACAGAGTCGGACACGACTGAAGTGAGTTAGCAAATCACCACTACATGTTGTCTTCTTTCCTAATAAAATCTGACAAATAGAGCTGAAACTCCCTTTGAGCCCCCTCCCTGACCTCCCTACCTTTTCTTCCTCCATGGTTATATGTTTGTACTGCAAGCTTGTCTATAAAAATGCTGAATTATTTTCATGTGTTTGCAATTTACATAAATGACACTATAGTTTTCATACTTTCCAACCTCACACTGTTCTTAGGATTTATCCTCGTCGTACGCCTAGCTCCAGTCCCTGGACTAGAGAGTCCTCCGCTGTGTGGCCGTGCCACCGTGGATGGTCTCGTTTCTCGCAAGAGCAGCCTCTACTCCCCAGCGCCCGCGCCCGCCCTCCCGTCTCCTCGGAAGCCCTCCCCGCTTGTTTCTGCCTTCTGCTCTCGTCACAGCACTGCGACGACTCTTGTCAGACCC
>SJXQ01009757.1:266867-314376 GCA_006408695.1 Aepyceros melampus
AGCCCTCCTCTAACCGGACCTCTCTGCGGCATCCTCCTGGGGCTCCTCCTTTCTCCTGACGCCCTCTTCCTTCCTCCCCCGTTTCTGAGCACCCAGTTGCCAGGCCCTTTGTTAGTTATTCTCCTGCTGCCCCCCTAGGTGGGTGGTTTTCAGTGAGGGTGGGACAGTTTTGCCCACAGGGGACATCTAACAATGTCGAGAGACATTTTTGGTGGTCGCGGGATGGGTGATGGGCATCTTGGGCGCAGGCCAGGGACGCTGCTCAGCACACTACAGAGAAAGGGCTGCCCCGCACGGCAAAGAACGACCCAGACCCAGCACTAGCTAGAGGGGCTGAGGCTGAGACCCCGGGCTGGAGGGGGGTCTTCCGTATGGTTCCGGCCTGAGCCCTCTTCCCTTCCTGCTCCCCACTCCCTGCATCCCATCACCTGCTCTTGGGAACCTGCAGGAACAAGCAAGCAGCCTGACACATTTCCAAGGGTCGGCTAGGCTCACCCGGACGCTGGGCCGCTCTGGAGGGACCTCAGACACCATGCTGGGGGCGGTGAGGTCACTGCTGGTGGTCGCTGGGCGTTTCCCACTTGCTTTATTGGACATGTCCAAAGCTGATCTGATTTCAAGTTGACCAGAAAGGAAGAAAGAGGCTGGTGAGAACCAGGAAACAACAGGTGCTGCCCGCCCCTTCCCCACCCTGCCGTTCACCATCCCAGTGTTCAGCACACACGAGGGCCCCAGCACCCCCAAGGGGGCCTCAGCTGCCCCCACTGTGCGTCCGAGACCGTCCACCGGGGGCTCTGCACATTCTCCTCTCCCCTTCCTGAAAAGTTACCTTAAAAACCTAGGCCCTGGGACTCTGGGACTTGTCTCCTTCTAATTTAAAAGACATGCTGGCCAGTGGACACGAGAGACATTTAATCATCTTTTTCTTCTTTCACTGACCGAGCCAAGGTTCTTGGGGTCACAGCGGATGCCCGCTGGCCCCTCAGAGGCCCGGGTGAATGACATGCCAGCCTCAGACCTGTCT
Source organism: Aepyceros melampus (assembly GCA_006408695.1). Classification (NCBI taxonomy): domain Eukaryota; kingdom Metazoa; phylum Chordata; class Mammalia; order Artiodactyla; family Bovidae; genus Aepyceros; species Aepyceros melampus. The sequence goes on from SJXQ01009757.1 coordinate 267,892, forward strand.
CGTCCTTGAGCTCAGACCATGGGACGCACCAACCTGGGCCCTGCAAGATTCCGGGAAAGGGGGTGAGGGTGTCAAGCCAGACAGGCCTCAGAAGTTTCCAGCCCTCAGAGCTGAGGTGAGTGACCCTAAAGTCCTCTGCTCCCCTTTCTGCCCCCAATTCCCCCTGCTTCCAGCTGCACAGGTCATGGTGGTCACGGATGCAAAGGCCAAACAGTGGGCAGGGAGCAGACATACATTTTCAAGTCAAACTTCTTGTTTTCCTCTGGAACCTGGCCAGTCAGTGGGTGTAGAAATGTGTTCCGTCTTTCATTATGGCTGTAGAGGCAAGAGAGAGAGAAAAGCTGTGGTCAAGACACACAGGCCCGAGGGTGGACGGGCCCTGGGACCTCCAGGAGCTTGTCACTCTGCCCTCCAGCAGGACTGACAGCGACAAGCGAGGGCCGTGCTGCAGAAGCGGCAGCAGGTCCGTCAGGAGGGGAAGCTGTCTTTCCAACAGTGTTAACTACTTACAGCAGAGATCCCTAGGCTGGAAAGAAGCCCACTCAGCCCCTTCGGTGGTTGTTCTGGGATGTCTGTGGGGGGTGGGGAGGGGTCCAATGGTCAAGACTTGGCGTTGGGTGGGTACCCTCAGCAAGACTACTCCGGCCAGGGCTCCGCATAAAACTGCTCACTCATCACTCCCTGAAAGAATTCTCTTGTGACCTTGGACTTCTTCCTCCCCTGTTCTACTTCTTTCTTCAAATGAAACAAGAGATCCGGGGCTTCCATTCTTGAGCTCGGGTTGGGCCCCACTCACTCCAAGTCCAGGACCTCCCTGGCAAGGGAGTAGCTGATGCAGCCGAGCCCTCGGACCAGTCCAGCATTGGAGGTAGCCGCTGGCTCAGCAGTCATGTCTGGCTAACGGGTACTGCAGCCGGGGAGTGGCTGCTGTGAAGGCGGCCCGCCAGAAGCAGAGGGAAACCTAGGCCAGGGGCGGGGTCTGTGCAGAGGCTGGTGGGGCTGTACCGTGGAGGCCCTGCTGGGGCTCTTCTGGCTGACTGTCAGGAAAGTTCCCTGGGGGCTCCACAGAGAGACAGGGGAGGAAGGGCAGCAGACAGAACTGAGGGAGGGGCTGGTGCAGAGGGGCTAAGCCATGAGTAGCGGTCATTTGAGGTGGACTCTGCAAGCCAAGGACCACCTGGCAAGGAAACAGAGGAGATTCAAGCCTGCAGCCAGTGGGGGTGCTGGGAGAATTTTAAGTCTTCTTTTCCCACCCGTCTTGAGAGAGACTGTGAGAGCCCAGACATGCTCAGCCCACCCCCCAAGGCTGGTGTCTGCACGGAGCCCGCGGAGGCTGCACTGGGGCTTGTAGGTCTTAATCCGAGGCCACCAAGCCCTCCCACAGGGAAGGACCAGTGCTCTGCTTGGCAAGTGGCAGGTCAGCTAGTAGGGGGAAGAGACCTCAGGACATCCCTTCAGCTGCATGAGAGAAGTAAAGTAACCTTTCAGAGAGCTGCTTTCCATTGTCTGGGACACTTCCCAGCCGAACTATTTGCTGAAGTTAGACATAATATCAGCGGGTGATTTTTTTTCAGCTTCCAAACCAGTCATGCTCAGATCAAATCCAGACACGTGGTAGATAGAAGCCCAGTGGGCAGTGGCTACAGCTTATGTGGAAATCTGGGTTCTGCAGCCTGGGCTTACCAGACGGGACCCTAAGTCTGGCCAGTGTCTAGTTAGCCTGGGTTGTTTTGGTTTTTTTTTTCCTTTTAAGAGGAATTTTTTTTTTAATTTAAATTTATTTAATTGGAGGCTAATTATAATATTGTATTGGTTTTGCCATACATCAACATGAATCCGCCACGGGTGTACACGTGTTCCCAAACCTGAACTCCCCCCCTCCCACCTCCCTCCCCATAGCATCCCTCTGGGTCTAGCCTGGGTTCTAACTCTATCACGTTGATAACTTACTTTCTGTTTCGCAAACTCTATTCCTCCCTTTGTCCCAGGTTTGTAAGGATGCTCTCAACTTAACCACAAGGGGTCTCGGCAAGGGAGAGCAGTTGTTTCCAATCACCTGCATGCCTGGCTCTGCCCCGTGGAGGGGGTGGGGGCTGAGCAGGCTGCAACAGCTAAGATCCTTGAGGCCAAGGTCTCTGCAATTTCCCAGCTCAGATCACCCACCCCTGACACTCTCCCCAAAGTCATCGCCTTTGGCCCACTCTGTTGTACATATCCCTGTGATAACTCTGCTGGAATCCTTCCTGCAGGCACTGGTACAGATGAACAGACGGAAGGACACACACACACACACCCTGAAGCCACACAGAGTTTGCTGTCAGCCGGCACAAGTCTTTGAAAGGACACTGAATTCCTCCTGCCCTAGACTCTCCTACCCAGCAACCCCGACAGATGACGTCCTTACCCCACCCTGGCGCTACCAATTTCAAAACAGAGTCCCCTTCACAAGCACTGCAATGCAGCAGCCACTGACCTAACTACTCTGATCTCCAGGTCACACGGGCTGGGCCCCTCACTGCGACGCCCCCAGAACCAGTGACCCGCCAACTCAGCTCTCACTTCACCTGGCTCACCGTCCGCGGCAGAAACCCTACCTGACCCGTCGATCGGCTCGAAACTTCAGCATCTTATTGGCAGCTTCGGCCCCTGTGCAGCAGCCTCAGAGGACCCAGCAGCCAGCCTGCCCGTAGCATCCCTCTAAGTGAGTCCTCTGGTCCCGCTCACAGTGCCGGCCGGGCTCCAGCGCGTGGTGGCAGCGGGCACTGCTGGTTCCCTCCTCCGGCTCTGGCACCGGGGAGGGGGAGGGCCTCTCTCTGGGTGGCAGGGGTGCCCGGGTGCCCTAGGCGGGCCTGTGGCTTCCCAGCATTCAATCGGAATGTTGCTGGGCAGAGTGCTGGGGGCAGGATGAGTGAGTGGGGAACGATAGCTCAGGTCCCCAAGGAGAAACAGCGAACGCAGAGAGACGGAACAGGCACACAGCGCAGGTGTGCCACTCCTAAGCAGTCTGACCTCGTGGTGCTAAGGACACGGAGTCTCTGGGAGGGTGGAGGAGTCTGGGGCTGCAACCCCATCTGCATGGCAGAAACCCACGCTAACCCTCCCTGCCGCCCCACCTCCCGGCCCAGAACACAGGCCCTCGGGTGAAATCCACTCGCTTCAGAGAGACCCTTCTGAGCCCGTGGGCACAGGGTTAAATGAAGCTCCGGATTCACGTGCAGCTGTCGTGCCATGCTGATCTGGAAGCGGAGACTGACGGGGTCTCCTCTCTCTGCTCTCAGCCTGCTCAGCCTTCTTCTGTGCAGACAGGAACGTCGTGAATGAGGCTTGTCCGCGGCGTGCCCCTACACGACCCCTCCAGACACTGCCCCAGGCTGTCGCCCAGGTCACTCACCCTCTGACTGGGGTGGTCCAGCAGATGAGCAAGTGAAGTGCGAGGGCGTGGGTGTCGTGGAGCCAGAGCCGGTGGTGAGGACTTACTCCTTTGCTCGGGTGAACTGGCAGAAAAGCTTTTTCCCAAATCTTATGAGGAAGAGGGTAGCAAATGGGGCTCAGAGTGGGGGTCATCATGTGTTAATTTTTGTAAATCTGCCCAGATGCAACATGATAAATCCCAGCTGGAGGCTGTCAGATCTGCTTGGGGCAAGGAGGTCTGCGTCCCCGTTAGCTACTCTGAACTCTCCAGAGACTGAAGATGGGCACATCTCCTCTTTTCCTGATGTCCTCCATGTCTTAAAGTGCAAGGGCCCTCCATGCACGGGGCTTCTGATGGTCATCTCTTCCAAGCCCCTGCCACCAGGCAAGCCTGCCCTGCAGTCAGTCTCAGTGAGTGCCTTGGCTGTTTGTGAAGGATTTCAGTAGAGGATGCTCCAGGCCCACCATTATCTTAACACTGCCGAGATTTTTTTTTTTGTTTTCGAGATGTTCATTTTTGGTATCAAATTTTAGTTTCTTTAGCTTTGGATATTGTTCCATTTTTATCTTCAGATGACAGAATCCTTTCTGACCAATGTGATTCCTTTCAGCAGCACCAGGCATTCTGTTGACTTCATAGACTGTTGTTACAGCAATTTTGTGACGCCGACAGACACTGAAAGGGAGGAGCTAATCTAATTGTTTGGTTTGAAGACAGAACCCAGTCAGAGAGCAATACAATCAGTGAGTAGAAAAGACATTATTATTTAACCCGTGATGAGACAAGCTGGGATATGCCTTGTTGGATATAGCTGGGGCTGATATTTAAGCAACTAATCCTAAATCCAAAAGTCAATATATTCAGTCATTTAGTGGTACTTCTGCAAATGCTTTATCCTGATGACAAATGGCCTCACTTTGCAAATCCACCTCTCCCTGTCCCTAATTCAGTTCCTGGAGCCTTGCTGTGGTCATGGTGAGCTGGACCCTCTCGCAATGCCTGCTTGGGATCTCTGCCCTGTGCACAGTAGGTCCCGATAAATATTTGCTGAATGAATAAGTGAATGAATGAATGAATGAATAAAAGAAATTCCCTATGCTCTGATTTAATTTTTAGCCAGCTGCATTTGGAGTTTGACATTCTATTACCAAGGGCTTCCTTATCTTTGCTCTCTCTTAAAATTAATTACTTCCTCTCCATGAGAACAGCTCCGTTTCTGCCCCCTCACCCCCTTCAACTCAGCTTCCATGCCTGGCTCCCCCTTGACTATACAGCTTGGCTTTGATCCATCTTCATTAGGAGGGGAAGAAAATTAAGCTCATGTGCGCAGGAGGAGGTGTTGAGGTACACTGAGAAATGAGGTTTCTTCCACTAGAAGGCAAAAATGTCCCTTTCCCTTCAAGTTGAGCTCAGGGGCCTCCCACAGACTTTGCTTAACTTTGCAAGTTAAATGACTTCTCCTGCCTCACGAAGATAGCGCAGGCGCAGACAGAGGCCCAAGGGTTTCCCCTGTCTGTTGAGACCTCTGCAATCCTCAGGATTACATGAGCACACAGAATACCTGACTGGAGTTTTTCTTTTTCCTTTGCTACTAAACCACACAGATGACAGGCTTTCATTAGGTTAGACACCAGGAGGAACTTACCAAGTACTGAACACTATTAAAAAAGGGAGAGAGAGGCAGGTGATCAGTTTTGTTTTTTTTCCCCTCTCCTCTTCCCTTTCTTTTAGGACATCAAAGCCCTCCATTTCTCAAGGACAAATGGTTATGAAACTACCTCCAAATGTACTGCTCAAATTCCTCCCAAGGGAAGGGGGGCTCTCAAGCAGTAAAGGGGGCAGGAGCATCCCTAAACTCCTGAGTTGCCACTAGGTGGTCCTACAAAGGTGGCCCCAATGGCCATCAGTGAAAAGAGAACGGGAATGACTGATCTTTCAGTCCAAGGTCCAACATGAGAGGGGCTTCTCTGGCAAATGAGGTACTTTCTAGTTCTATGAAATAATAACTAGAAACTTTCAAAATGTGAAACATTTTATATATAAGACATAATGGCTATATTACTCTGCTTAAAAACAAATCAAGATATATGCTAAGTATTGGAGCTAGAAAATGAAAACCAGTCTCAGGCTTAAGATGGTTGTAAACATAGCAGGGGCTGGCATTCCAGAAGTGCCCAAACCAATAAATTACAAAGAAGAGAGATAGAGCCTCTCCCTTTTCTAAGCACTGTCCCTTCATCTAGTTTAGGCTTCTCTACAGTTCAAGAGACACCTGCAGCCTCTGAGTGCAGGCGCTAGTCACAGCATCGCCACAGAGGTAACCGTATGTTGACCGACCTCCGAACTGCTCCCTAAGAATCCGCGGCGACCTGGAATGACACCCGGCACCATGCAGTCAAAAGCAGCAAAAGCAACCCGGATGCTCAGGACCCTTTGCAGACATGCATGTTGACACACGCGTACACACACATGCGCACACACACACGCAGAATGGACAGCTCCCACTGTGATAAATGCTGAACAACAAGAGAGATACATTCAACTCCTTCCACCTTGGGCTCCTCTTGGGTATTTGCAAAACACCAAGCTGCTGCAACCCCAGAGCTCCCAAGAATGAGCGCCAGCCAGGTTTTTCCATCCCAACAGAGCTCTGGCTTTTGGCCTTACAGCTCATTAGATGGAGAGAGGACTGTGAGGTGAGCGGGGAGGAGGGCTGCCACAGCCCACCCCTCCCACTTCCTTCTTCCCCCAGCTCACAAATTCCAAGCTGAGGCTGTCCACATGTAGGAAAATTTCTGCAGCCTGCAAAGGAACGAAGGTCGGGCTCCCGCTCTGCACCTCCCCTCTGGATGTCATCATTTCAAGGACCTTTATGTGCTCCACTTTTCTGTCCCAGTTGAAAACCAACTTGGTTCACATTCCCAGCAACCCTGATGTGCCTGGTTCCTGAGGCTCCCCCCTCCCACCCACCCCCGTCATTCCTAGGAGAAAATACGCTTCCCTAGCCAAGTTCTTCCCACCCAAACCCCACTGCTCTCCCGCCTACTGCAGACATACAAAGATCTTGCTGTGGTCATGGTGAGCTGGACCCTCTCGCAATGCCTGCTTGGGATCTCTGCCCTGTGCACAGTAGGTCCCGATAAATATTTGCTGAATGAATAAGTGAATGAATGAATGAATGAATAAAAGAAATTCCCTATGCTCTGATTTAATTTTTAGCCAGCTGCATTTGGAGTTTGACATTCTATTACCAAGGGCTTCCTTATCTTTGCTCTCTCTTAAAATTAATTACTTCCTCTCCATGAGAACAGCTCCGTTTCTGCCCCCTCACCCCCTTCAACTCAGCTTCCATGCCTGGCTCCCCCTTGACTATACAGCTTGGCTTTGATCCATCTTCATTAGGAGGGGAAGAAAATTAAGCTCATGTGCGCAGGAGGAGGTGTTGAGGTACACTGAGAAATGAGGTTTCTTCCACTAGAAGGCAAAAATGTCCCTTTCCCTTCAAGTTGAGCTCAGGGGCCTCCCACAGACTTTGCTTAACTTTGCAAGTTAAATGACTTCTCCTGCCTCACGAAGATAGCGCAGGCGCAGACAGAGGCCCAAGGGTTTCCCCTGTCTGTTGAGACCTCTGCAATCCTCAGGATTACATGAGCACACAGAATACCTGACTGGAGTTTTTCTTTTTCCTTTGCTACTAAACCACACAGATGACAGGCTTTCATTAGGTTAGACACCAGGAGGAACTTACCAAGTACTGAACACTATTAAAAAAGGGAGAGAGAGGCAGGTGATCAGTTTTGTTTTTTTTCCCCTCTCCTCTTCCCTTTCTTTTAGGACATCAAAGCCCTCCATTTCTCAAGGACAAATGGTTATGAAACTACCTCCAAATGTACTGCTCAAATTCCTCCCAAGGGAAGGGGGGCTCTCAAGCAGTAAAGGGGGCAGGAGCATCCCTAAACTCCTGAGTTGCCCACTAGGTGGTCCTACAAAGGTGGCCCCAATGGCCATCAGTGAAAAGAGAACGGGAATGACTGATCTTTCAGTCCAAGGTCCAACATGAGAGGGGCTTCTCTGGCAAATGAGGTACTTTCTAGTTCTATGAAATAATAACTAGAAACTTTCAAAATGTGAAACATTTTATATATAAGACATAATGGCTATATTACTCTGCTTAAAAACAAATCAAGATATATGCTAAGTATTGGAGCTAGAAAATGAAAACCAGTCTCAGGCTTAAATGGTTGTAAACATAGCAGGGGCTGGCATTCCAGAAGTGCCCAAACCAATAAATTACAAAGAAGAGAGATAGAGCCTCTCCCTTTTCTAAGCACTGTCCCTTCATCTAGTTTAGGCTTCTCTACAGTTCAAGAGACACCTGCAGCCTCTGAGTGCAGGCGCTAGTCACAGCATCGCCACAGAGGTAACCGTATGTTGACCGACCTCCGAACTGCTCCCTAAGAATCCGCGGCGACCTGGAATGACACCCGGCACCATGCAGTCAAAAGCAGCAAAAGCAACCCGGATGCTCAGGACCCTTTGCAGACATGCATGTTGACACACGCGTACACACACATGCGCACACACACACGCAGAATGGACAGCTCCCACTGTGATAAATGCTGAACAACAAGAGAGATACATTCAACTCCTTCCACCTTGGGCTCCTCTTGGGTATTTGCAAAACACCAAGCTGCTGCAACCCCAGAGCTCCCAAGAATGAGCGCCAGCCAGGTTTTTCCATCCCAACAGAGCTCTGGCTTTTGGCCTTACAGCTCATTAGATGGAGAGAGGACTGTGAGGTGAGCGGGGAGGAGGGCTGCCACAGCCCACCCCTCCCACTTCCTTCTTCCCCCAGCTCACAAATTCCAAGCTGAGGCTGTCCACATGTAGGAAAATTTCTGCAGCCTGCAAAGGAACGAAGGTCGGGCTCCCGCTCTGCACCTCCCCTCTGGATGTCATCATTTCAAGGACCTTTATGTGCTCCACTTTTCTGTCCCAGTTGAAAACCAACTTGGTTCACATTCCCAGCAACCCTGATGTGCCTGGTTCCTGAGGCTCCCCCCTCCCACCCACCCCCGTCATTCCTAGGAGAAAATACGCTTCCCTAGCCAAGTTCTTCCCACCCAAACCCCACTGCTCTCCCGCCTACTGCAGACATACAAAGAGGAGGCAAAGAGGGTCAGGCCTGCAGGCACCTGTAGGTATTGCAAGGGGGGAAGACACCGTCACGAGACACGGGGTCTTTTTGACATGCTGCCACAGATCAAAACACCAGCCGTGCGGTCTCGGGGGACACAGCTGTCAGCCCTGTGCTTGCTCTTGTTCTCTGTCCTCCTTGCCTTTGCTCCAGCCTTCCTCCTGTGCACAGTCAGTTCCAAAATGGCAAGATGAGAGTGTCTTCCCCAAGTAAGCTCGGAACATAAAAAAAGCTGGCTACGGGGCTGTAGGAAGTAGTGAGGACGGAAGACCCGGGCTTGCTCTCTCCCGCTTAACTCTGTCCTCACAGCCCCATCACTGCCCCAAAGAGTCACCTTTCCTCCCCTGTCATGATCAGACATGGAGCACGGGGGCAATTTTGACCTGAAGCTCAGGTCACAAGCAGGAAAGCTGGCTCAGGAACCAAGGGACGGAAGTCACAGATCAGGGCTCCAGATCCAGGCTTCCTCCCTGCCATCCTCTGTGGATGTCCTTCCCTGGTCTCCCTGTATAATCACCTGGGCCTGGACACTCCTTTTATTTCAAGAATAGGAGGTAGGAAAGCCTACAACTGCAGATGCGGGTAGGAGAGACTTGTGTGCCCTTGAGTCAGGGTAACACTTCACTGTGTGTATGTGAACGCACGTGTGCATGTCTCCCTTGAAGGAGGGAATGCCAACCCGCTCCAGCGTTCTGGCTGAGATAACCCCATGCCATGGTCAGTGGCTACAGTCCACGGGGTCACAAAGAATCAGACACAACTGAGCACACAACGCTTCACTGTGTGTATGTGAGTGTGTGAACGTGTGTCTCAGTGGGTGGGTGTGTGTCTGCCAGAGGGGGAGTACTCAGGGGAAATTCATGGGGAATCTTCATGCTGATCTCCTGTCTCAGCTTGCATTATCTTATCCTCAAACTGATTATTTTACTTTACGGACCTCCATTTGTCTTCTGAAAAATAAATGGGGTGGATATTCAGCATAACCATGCCATTTATTAAAATACTGAGACTCTTCCACACTAGTTGGTAAAGGGCTACTCTTCCAATAAGGAAGAATCTCAGGACTTTCATAACTGGCCCTCCCTCCTCTGTGTGATCCAGAAATGTCTTAGGGCCATCCAGGACTCCAGGCCTGTGTCCTTTCTGGTTGATAAATTATTAAATGTCATTCCTGGGATGACTGTTGCTTCACTGTCTGAACAGACAGCCCTTTCAGGTGTTAAAACGATGATTCTGGTCTCAGAAGTTGTCTCAGCACAACACTGTAAAGCAATTATCCTTCAATTAAAAAAAAAATCCATAATAGAAAACAATATTTTTAAAAAAGAATGTGTGTACAACCAAATCACGCTGCTGTATAACAGGAATGAACAACATTACAAATCAACTATACTTCAATAAAAATAAATTTTAAAAAGTAACAAAATAGAAGACTAAAATAAAAAAGAAGCTGTCTCAAGCAGGTTGGGAGGCGTTCTGCCTCCGTACACCGTGACCCAACTTGGAGAGGTGGGGCAATCCGGCTCCCCAGCTCCTCATGCTCCTTGTCCCCATGCTTCTGGCCGTCCCGCTGAGGGGAGAAGAGAAGGCGAAAAAGGGGTACACGTTTTCCCTCTCTCAACCTCCCCTGGGGGCCCTGCCAAGCCAGACAGAACAGAGGGGAAGGTCTCCAGTCCCCTTCCCTCAGCCTCTAAGCTGCTTCCCCTACGGTCAGCAACAAGGAAGAGGCCCCAGAGGCAACGAGCAGGGCAGTAACTAATTGCCTCCCCTTGCCCAACAAAGCTGAGCCCTGCTCTCCAGACACTGAGGCAGCCCAGCTGTCCGCTTCCAGGCCTCCCCCTTCCTAGCTCGGCAGCTTCGGTCCTGGCATCCTGCAGACAGCAGTCACCCCACCCACCCCGAGGGAAGGAACGGTACCAAGTGAGTGTTTGGAAAGTAACGCAGCTGGGCTAGCCCCCTCCTTCCACACCCTGAAAAGCTACAGATACCTTCTTGGTTCCCAACCCAGCAATCTGCAAGGGTCAAGCTGTTCTGTGCCTCAGTTTCCTCATTTTAAGAATGAAACCATAGTAATGAGTGGCAGCCTGTTTAGTGCTCCACTGTGCTTGCTTAAATATCCTACCAGCAGAGGAATCAAGGTGATGATGCTCTGAAGGGGTGAACACAAGGAAAACATTAAACTCACGTGGTCTCTGGTCCTTGGCCTACAAGCAAGGCAAGGCCCACGCAAGTCGGGGGAGCTGATTCATTGCCTCAGCTATAGTAACAAAGGGCTTCCCTTGTGGCTTAGCTGGTAAAGAATTTGCCTGCAATGCGGGAGATGTGGGTTCGATCCCTCGGTTGGGAAGAACCCCTGGAGCAGGGAAAGGCTACCCACTCCAGTATTCAGGCCTGGAGAATTCCACAGACTATATAGTCCGTGGGGCCACAAAGAGTCGGACATGACTGAGCGACTTTCACCCACTCACTCACAGTAACAAGACAAAGTTCGCATCCCCTTGGTTGTCCTCAGTCCCCACCGCATCTCCAGCCTGAGCTCCTCACCTCCAGAAGAGGAGGGAGAGAGGCTCGTGATTTGGGAGAAGGACTCTGGCTCTGCAAGGCCCGCTGCAAGAGGGCAGCGATGAAGGTCACACGCCCTCACTGCGAACCCCTGAGGGCCACAGGTGACGTGTGTGACATGCGGTGGGACGTGCCCAAAAACGTGAGTCTCACAACACCTGCCTAGTGCAGAGGTGTGCAGGGGCAGCCACACACAAAGCGCTCACAGCCTGGGCCTTCTGTGTCCTTGTGCCCTGGCCGGCGCCTCCCACCCAGGAAGTGGACGGCTGTTTGGTGGGGTGGCTGAGATCTGTCTGGCCAGATCTGTGGGATGGGGCATGCTGCTCTGCCCCGGGAGGCCGGACTGGGAGTGAGGCAGGAGAGCTCAGCCATGAAGCCTCTCCCCAGCGGATCTGACAGACAGGCTCTATCTGCTCCGGGGTCTCTCCTTTCTCCCTTCCGACCAGCCAGCCAGGCTCTGCTGAGTCTACTGAGCAGAGCTTCGTCTGGTGGAGAAGAGAGCAGTGAATCAATGGGCATGGGAGGGCAGGGCCGAGGCAACTGCTCTGGGAGGAAGGAGGTCCCCACTCACAGGTCTGCACGTGGTGCAGGTGCAAAGGCAGGTGAGCCGGGAGCAAAGCCCCAGTGTGAGCACCGCTCCTCACTCGCTGGCCGGGAGGGCTCAGCTGCTTGGCTCTCCTGAACCGGAAGAGCAGGGACACAGATGCATTGTGGGAAACTCTGAACACCTCCTCCTGACGGCAGCGAGGAGTCTGGAACTTCCCATAGACGCGGGGAACTGGCTCAGGGCTTGAAAGACAGGGGCTCTCCCAGATTGCTGCCTGCTGCAGAAAAGATATAAGAGGAACTTGGGGAACCAGCCAGCACACAATGGCTGTGCCTGGAGAGAGTCACTGCTCTCTCCACCTCTGTGTGCTGAGAAAAATCACCATGAGCTCCCCTGACATCCCAGAAAGAGAAAGTGAGACCCGGGAGGGAAAGAACTTAGAGAACTTTTGGAGACACTTGTCACTTAAGAACAAAGAATGGCGAGCGCGGGACTGTAGCTGACCAGTACTGACGTTTCGGCTTTTCTGGGTCTCAGTTTCCTCATCTGGAACATGGAGTGAAACCGAACTGCTCAGAGAATTAAAGTGAAAGGGTCAGTTGCTCAGTCGTGTCCGACTCTTTGCGACCCCATGGACTGTAGTCTACCAGGCTCTCTGTCCATGGGATTCTCCAGGCAAGAGTACTGGAGTGGGTAGCCATTCCCTTCTCCAGGGATCAAACCCGGGTCTCCTGCATTGCCAGCAGATTTCTTTACCACCTGAGCCACTTGGGAAGCCCTCAGAAGATTAAACAAGATCACATATTTAAAGCACCCAGGAGAACGCTTGGCATGTAATAGTTGCTCAGTCAGTGACTGATGTTATAGACATTAATAAAATAAAAGAATAAAATAAAACGAAGAGCACTATCCTATCCACTTTAGTAGCCACTAGTCACATGCAGCGATTTACATTCTTGTTAATGAAAATTAAATAAAATTAAAATTTCAGTTCCTCAGTCATGCTAGCCACAATCTGCTGGGGCCTGAGAGCCACCACAGTAGAGGCCACCAAGTTGTACAGGCAAGTTGTAGCATGTTCTACCCCGGTGTATATTCTGTTGGACAGCACTGGGTTAGATGTTGTTTAAGCCATCTTCCAGTTCTAATAATTCTGGATTCTATAAAACACATAACTCCAAACCAGCCTGTCCTTCCACCAGCTGACATGGGCTCAGTGTCCTCAGGGGAATTCAGGTTCTCTTCTAGCCCTAAGCTAAGGAAAAAAGGAAAAGGAAATCTGTTGCCAACAATGATAACAAAAAAGTTAAACATCTAAAATCAAAGGATACATCTGAAAGTCCAGTCAAAATTATTGTGGATATCTATCATTTTAAAATAGATGCACTAAGACTCCTCCAGGGTTTGAAAATATTGTTACCAACAGCCCCAGTGGGCATAGGCCCTGGAAGAGGCAATTGAGAAAAGTTACAAAGAGGATCACAGAGGCTGGCAAAGAGAAAAGAGCAAGGAACGGGCCCTCCTTCCTGCCTCCTTCTCCTTTTTGGGTTGGCCAGCTGCTGGTGAGGCTGGAGGGGGAAGACGGGACAGCTGGCCTGCAGGGTCTGCCTGGTCCTGCCTCCTCAGGGCGGAAGAGAGGGAAAGGAACTGCAGGGAAGACAGCAGGCTCAGGGTCTTCCTTCCCTTGCACCTCCCTGTCCCCACCCAGCCTGGAACCTGTGCTAACCCCAGGGGTACTGTCTGTTCTTAAACAGCACCCGAAGCAGGTGCCAGAGTGTGTCCATTGATAACTGGCTCAGAGTGGGGAAGGGAGAAGACCTCAGAGGAATGGGAGAGGTGTTCCCAGGCCTAGACCCGGCCTGGAGCCCAGACAAGGGACAGAGGAGCTTGGGAAGAAAAGGAAAGTGGATGGGGGAACCTGGGGAGGGACACTGCGGGCCCCTGCCTATCCCCCTGCCATGCGGTAGCCTTAAAGGAGGCCTCGGTAGGGATGCTGAGACAAGACACATGCTTTGGAGAGGACAAAAGGGACGCTGGGCTTGGTCCTGGTCAGGACAGAAGCCGTCTTGGTAAGGGACACCTGGGTAACAGGTTGAGTCTGCCTGTGCCTTTTGGAGCACGTGAACACCATCCCGATGCTGCTCCTTGTGGCTGGCCTGGGAATAGTGCAGCTACATAATTCACGGGCCCCAGAGCAAAATAAGGCTTCCCTGGTGGCTCAGAGGATAAAGCGTCTGCCTGCAATGCAGGAGACCCAGGTTCAATCCCTGGGTGGGGAAGATCCCCTAGAGAAGGCAATGGCAACCCACTCCTGTATTCTTGCCTGGAGAATCCCATGGACAGAGGAGCCTGGTGGGCTACAGCCCACGGGGTCGCAAAGAGTCGGACACGACTGAGCAACTTCACACACACACACAGCAAAGTAAAAGGCAGAGCTCCTTGCTCAAAAATTATGAAGTTCAGGACGGTGACAGGAGAGCATTAAACCAAGCCCTTCGGAGTATGCAGGGCCACAACACAGTCTCTGTGCTCACGAAGACTGCCCTGCCGGGAACACCAACTGCTCTGTGGTGCTTCTGGAAGTTTGAGGATGGAGGGCAGCTAGTCATCCTTTCGGCTAGCACCAGAACACCAGAAGGGGCAGCTCCTCTCCCAGTCCCTCCTTTCCCCTCTTTCTTGGCTTGCATGCCCAGAAACACGGCTGCTTTCGCTCCTGCCTGCCGGGTCTGGCAGCTGGCACCGCCCCTTCTCGTGCCTGGTTTCTGTTTGCCTGTGGGCAGCTTAGCTGGAGGAAGCACCACAGCTGAAAGCCAGAGGGTTGGACTTGCCTTATCTTTCAAACCTGCCTTCAGGACGGGCACAGGGAGCCCTCTGTTCCTACGCGACAAACCCCTCCAGGGCTGCCTACCATTACCATTATGTCATCGAACCTTTTTCCTCCCAAGAAAGAGGCAGGGGACAAAAGGGCTTCTGGCTACGAGGGGGGTAAAGTCAACATTTCTGCTTTGGAGACAAATCAGGCTTTCATTTTTTGTGCACGCAAGAGTACACACACACACACACACACACACACACATCAGCTGAGCAAGTCCGTCTTAGCACTCTACCAACAAAGCCAAAAAACTCTCGTCCACATTCCCTGCACAAGTCTGACCTGACGTGAGAAGGTGCCTCAAAGAGCCCCAGTATTCAGAAGGAATGAGGGTCCTGAGTTGGCAGTCTGGGGAAAGGGGACAACAGATATCCAAACCCAGAAGACTGGCTCCCTCTCTTCCTGGATTTCTGTTGCTCCCAAATGACAAACTTTGTCTTCTAAAGAGTTGAGTCCCGCGGCAACTCTCTATTCCGCGCCCCCTCCTTGATCCTGCCGTCCACCTCTCCACATTTGACGTGCGGGAAAGGGGATGAAAGGCAGGGCCCAGCTATGCCAGTTTCCTCTGGCTGAGCCCTCGCCGCCTCCCTTCAGTGCTGGGCCCAGGAACTGGCTGAGAGGAGGCCGATGGCACCTCTGGCCAGAGCTCCTGAGTCCCCGGCTCTGGAGACAATGGCTCAGGGAGCGGGGGCAGCCGGGCTCCAGCTCCGCGTGCAGAGTGGCACACAAAACCATTGTCTCTGCAGCGGGGCAGACAACGACTTGTATTTCTGGCATCTGTGCCAAGGGGTTCACCCCCTTGGACTAAGAGAACCCTGAAGATTTCCTTCTAATAAATAGGAGTGATACTGAAATCGGCCCCATGCTGAGAACGTGCATCCAGCTGTAACAAAGCCCACTCCAGCTGACGGTATGGGAATACTGGAGCTCCCTTACTTGCTCCAGAGCCTCCAGGACAGACAGACAGCGAGACAGAGGACCACTCACTCACCAGCTCTTCTCTGCGATGCCCTCTGCTCTCTCTGACTCCTTTCACACTCAGGAATAGGGAAAAGGCTCTCCTTTAACACTCCTCAGGCCCCTGGTGGGTAGCAGTCATTAACAGCCACACATGCTGACTGGCTTTAACCCCTTCGGTGCTGGCAGCCTCCAGCTGGCTGATGGACAGCCCTGTCCCCTCTTCCCAGCTCCGAGAAAGCGGGAACTCCTGCCTTGATGCCATCCACCTGAGTAATCCGCTGCCTCCCATGTGGAGAGCAGGAGCCCTCTAGTCCCACCCAGGCTGCCCTGCCTGATTGGAGCACACTGCCAACCTGAGGCGCTTGGTCCTGGCACGATGCCCAATTGGATGAGCCCACATTATGAAATATTTGCCTAGCAGGCCAATAGAGGAGCCAGGATCAGGGGGGAGGGGATGATATTTTTATTTATTCCTGGAGGAGAGAGAACAGACAAAGGTAGTCCTAGCACGCCTAGCCCTGGGCCAGGAAACAGTGGGAAGGCGGGCTTCAGGTCAGCTAAGCCCCTCTAGCCTCCCTGTCCAGGTACAGGGCAGAAGCCTGGAAGGCTTCTAGGCAACTTCAGCTCCTGCTAGAGGGTTTCTTTGCCTTAATGATTCCCTGACTCACCCAGGAGTTTGGAGCTAGGAACTGTAACAGAAATGAAAAAGGAAAATAACTTGACAGGCAAAGGATTGCTTGTATCTACACAAACTGTGGGGCACAGGTAATCTTTATATTTCAGAGTTGCAGAAATCGTTTTTGCATCTTTGGTGGATGCAAAAGAAAGGTGAGCAGGAATGAGCAGAGACAAATGATCTCTTTTTCCCTTTAAAAAATAGGCAACTGATTTGGGAAAATCTAAATCCAGCATAAAAGTATCTACATGTAGGATGTATGCAAATCTATGCAGATATGTGCAAATGAGCAGCTCCAGGCTTTTCAGAGTAAGTCCGTGCCGGAATTTTTCTAGTTTGAGCAAGAAATCAGGTAGTCTCCAAACCCTATAACAGAGGATCTCACTGTATGCTGTAGCATAAGGGTATCAGTAGAGGAAGCATAGCATATAGGGCTCAATAAACGTATTTATTGAACATTTACTACATATAAAGACTCGAAGTAGTCTAGTAGGGTTTTTAAACCATAATCATAAACATGGTAGGCCATGCTGGAGAACGTCAGCGCCCTCTCTCTGCACACCCACAGTTAACTCCCCCTTTTCCTTTCTGGCCCCAGCGGGCGGTGCTGCTCCAGCTCGTCCAGCCTGGGTCTAGTGGCTGCATCTCCTCTCGCCACCCCTTGTTCTTGTCTGTCAGTAGTCCAGTCACTGTGGCTCAAGACCCTGGCTTAAATCTACCAGGGGGCCCTTTCTTATCTCCCGGGCTGCCTTCCAGCTGCCTGATGGCGGGTTGGCCCTGGTCTCTTAAAGGGGCTGCGAGCATTCCCAGCCTGCCGCGTTCACTCTCAGGAATACTCCCGGAAACCTGGTGCCGCGCTGCCTGAGAGTCAGGTTCACCAGCCGCTCCCGCTCACGTCCTTTAGAGCCACAGCTGGCTGCAGGCCTGCTAGAGTGTGATCAGCCTAAAACGGGAAAGGACGCTGATGTCTGTGCCTGTGTTGTAAACGCTTATCATATCATGTAAAAGCCCTGCCTCTCAGTATTTAAAGGTTCCCAGTCTGTGAAACTGAGTTTTAAAGGGGGATGGGGCCTCAGGATATAAAGTCAACATAGAAAAATCAGTTCTATTTCTATATACTAGTAGCAAACGGTGAAAAATTGAAATTTTAAAAATACTCATACAACAGGGTAAAAAATATGAAATATTTAGGAATAAATTTGACAACAGATGTGCAAGACCTATATACCAAAAAGTGTAAAATACTACTGAGAAAAATTAAATAAAATCTAAATAAAAGGCAGATATACTGTTTGTATGGAAAAGAAAATTAAATATTGTTAGAATAGCAATTCTCCACTAATTTTCCTCTAGAGTCAATACAATCCCAATAGGTTATTTGTAAAAATTGATACAGGTACTCTGAAATTCATATAGAAATTAAAAGGACCTATAATAACCCCCAAAAGTTACAGAAAAAACAATAAAGTTAGAAGTCTTAGATTATCTGACTTCAAGATTAGAACCTACAGTAGTCAAGACAATGTGGTATCTGCATAAAGACACATGTACAGATAAACTGAACAGAATAGAGTCTAGGAATAAACCCATTCATATATGGTCAGTTGGTTTTCCACAGAAGTATAAGGGCAATTTCAATGCGGAATGACAGTCTTTTAGAAAAACTAGAGGTCCATATACCAAAAGCAAAAACAAAATGCCTCGACTTTACCATTAAAAATTAACTTAAAATGGTCCAGGGCCTAAAATGAAAAGCTTAAACTGTAAGATTTCTAGAAGGAAACACAGGAAAAAATCTTAAGTGGCTTTTGGTTTGGCAAATTTCTTAAATAAGACATAAGTTGCACCAGTTTTAAACAAAATATCAAGAAACCAAACTTCATTGAAACAAAAAGCTTTACTTTTCAAAACATGTTGTTACAAAAATAAAAGGGTAAGCCATAAACTAGAGAAAATATTTGCAAAGCATGTGACAGAAGACTTTCATCTAGAATATATAAAGAACTCTTACAACTAAATACCAAGACAGCAAAGTGAAAGTGAAAGTCACTCAGGCCTATCCCACTGGTCACGACCCCAGGGGAATTCCCCAGGCCAGAATACTGAAGTGGGCAGCCTATCCCTTCTCCAGGGGATTTTCCTGACCCGGAAATCGAACCGGTCTCCTGCATTGCAGGTGGATTCTTTACCAGCTGAGCTACCAGGGAAGTCCATTAATGTGCAGAAGATTTAAACAGATACTACACCAAAGAGGATACACTTTGTCAAATAAAGTACAGGAAAACATGCTCAACTTCATTAGTCATTAGGGAAATGCAAATTGAATCCACAGTTAGCTAACACTACATACGCCCACCAGAACTGCTAAAATTAAAACTAATCATACCAAATGTTGACAAAAATGTAACTGAACTGAAAGTCACACCCTGCTGAGAAGGCTGTAGATGGCACTTCCACTTTCTTTACCTTTTCAAGAAACTGCCAAACTTTTCCATGCAGTTTAACATACATTGATTCCCAGGTATTTATCCAAAAGAAATGAAAATACATCTCCACACAAAGATTTGAACACAAATGTTCATAGAAGTTTGTTTGTAAGAGCCCCAGACTGCAAGAAACTCAACTGTCCATGAACAGGAGCATACAATATGTATACCATCCATACATGGAGCATGACTCAACAATAAAAAGAAATGAATTACTGATATACGTAACAACATAGATGCATCTGAAAATAATCGTGCTGAGTGAAAGAAGCCAAACTCCCTTCCCCCAAATAAAAAATGTATACTTTATGATTCCATTATACAAAACCCTTACAAAGCTAAACTAATTTATAGTGGCAGAAAGCAAATCAGCAGTTGTATGGGGATGCGGTAGACAGAGGTTTTCAAAAAGGCAGGAAGAAACTTTGGGGAGTGATAGATACATTGTCCGAGAAGGCAATGGCAACCCACTCCAGTGCTCTGGCCTGGAAAATCCCATGGACGGAGGAGCCTGGCAGGCTGCAGTTCATGGGGTCGCTAAGAGTCGGACACGACTGAAGCCATTTAGCAGCAGCAGATACAGGTGTCCTGTCTTAATTGTAGCTACAGTTTCCAAAAAATGCATCAAATTTTGCCCCTTCAATAGTTATCATAAATCAACTGTACCTCTATAAAGATATAAAAAAGAATAGTCTTCAGATGAGACATTAAAAGAAACCACCTCCCCCCGGGCCTCATCCACTATGTTTTATTCTGTGATGGATCTGGACAGGTAGGGGCGTGGCGGGGTCAGGTGGGGATTCCAGCTTCCCTAGTGACCAGCTATAGACGGCTGGTTAAAGACAGGCACAGACGTGGCCTTGAATCAGCCTGGACCTCTCTCCTAGATTTAGGTCAAATAATGTGGCAGACCTGAGGATCGTCTTTATAAAAATAATTGTTTGTTTTATGACAGAAGGGAAAATATCAAATAAAACCCTGTTCACAAAGTCTTCTCCTCATCATCTCACTTGATTCTTTTATGGTTCTATAAGGTAGGCAGAAAAATATTAACACTATCATTTTACCAAAAAAAACATACAAACAGAAAGCCTGAGGCTCATAGAGGAAAGGTCTTGACGAAGATCACCCACCTCCTACAGAGTCCCTTACCCTCAGCGGGAGCTCTTCCTGCTAACTGTGGTCTGCCCGCAGCCTGGGGCACCCCGCCTGTCCCTCAGCCCTGGCTCGGCTCCCAGGAACTCCGGTCGCAGACCAGCACTGGGGTGCTCGCCCCAGGTAGAGCAGACGCTCTCTCGTAGAGCACAAGCGGGAGACTGGAAGGGACCCCAGGATGGAGGAAAACAGGGCAGGTCTCCGGTCATAATCAGCTCAACCCAGGGGAACCACGCAGTACCAAGACAGGCTAGACTGGGGGCGGTGAGGGGATCTGAGGGTCTAATCAGACCGCGTATCTGATGAGAGAGGAGGGGAAACCAACCCAACACCACTCCCAAGCCAGGAAGTCTGGTGGATGCGGAAGCAGCTGGAAGCTGTTAGAGGGCTCCAGGCCCTGCGCCTCCCTCCTTTCCCTCTTCTTCTGCACCCCCTGCTCTGCCGGGGCTGGGAGCCCCCCCGCTCTCTCCCTTGTTCTGAGGACAGGGTGATGGGAGGGCGGAAAGCCACACTGCAAGGTGCAAAACGTAAGAGGCATCTAAACCTCAATGATCAAGTTTGATAAAAGTTTTATGCAGTATTTTGGCTCAGAGGTTAAAGCGTCTGCCCGCAATGCAGAAGACCCGGGTTCGATCCCTGGGTCGGGAAGATCCCCTGGAGAAGGAAATGGCAACCCACTCCAGTACTCTTGCCTGGAGAATCCCATGGAGGGAGGAGCCTGGTAGGCTACAGTCCATGGGGTCGCAAAGAGTCGAACACGACTGAGCGACAAAGTACTAAGTACTTGGAATAAAAATTAGTGCAAAAAATCCGTAATGCGTGAAGTGTTTTAAATAAAGACCAGATTAGTAGTACACAATTTCCAATTCGCCTGAGGCTCCAACATGGCTTAGAGTGGAACTGTTACTGATTTTGTTGTTACTGAAAATGTTGATATTTTGTCCTTCATGAAATTTTTGCACTGATTTTTATTTCTTTTGATATTGCAATAAAATGCTATTTATCTTGATTACTGAGTTTTCTGGCAGCCTCTTAAATGCTGTGCCTAAGGAGACTGCCTCAACCACCTACCCTACTCAGCCCTGCTCAGGGATGAGACTGGAGAGACTGGGAGAGAGATAGGGAGACTGGACAAGGCCCAGAAAGGGCCAGGGAGAGGTCTGCACTCTTCAAAAAACCTCAGTGCATGAAAAACAAAGAAAGGCTGAGGAATCATTGCAGATTAAAGAGGAGCAGAGACATGCTCCTGGATTAGACTCCAATGACATTATTAGGGCAACTGGTGAAACTGAATATGGCCTGTCTACTAGATAACAGTAATGGATCAATGTTGTTTCCTGAATTTGTTCACTGTACTGGGTTTATGTAAGAGAATGTCCTTGTTTTAAAAAGGAAAAAATAAAGTGATAAGGGTCAGAGGGTGACGGCGGCCTGAGAGCTACATGAAGCCAAACACTCCTGTCTGTCCACCCTGTCTTTCCTCCAATTCCAGGCAGTCCCAGCAGGGACCAGTAGGAAATGGTAATGGCAGGAAGTCTTGTCCGCAAGATCAGGTCTTGGAGGGCTGGTTAGACATTCGCTTCTCAAAAAAAGAATTAACCTTGAATTCTCAAATCAGTCCTCACTCGCTCCAGGAAGACTTGACAACTGGCACTGAAGAGAAAGGAAATTAACACTGACCCAGGCCATGAAACTAGCACATTCTCTGCTCAGCCTCCTGAGGCAGGCACCACTGCCCTGCACTCACAAAAGAGGAAGCTGAGCCATCAGGCAAGCCGCTCTAGGCAGCTTGAAAACGGGAAAGCCGGGGTGAGAGCCCAGGACACAGCCCAAAGCCAACTCTCTTCCCACTTCCAGTTTGTTGTGCAACTTGAAATTCCCTTCTCATGCATCATCCTACAAACTAACCCTTTAGTTTATTTTTGCAGAGTTGAATCTGCATTGGCCTTGGGATTTTTGGCTCTGAAGTCAGACCGCCCCAATTCCAATCTGACAGCACCGGTTATTACCTAAGGGGCTCTGAGTGAGTGACAACCTTTCTGTGCTTTCATCTCCCCATCTGCAAACAGGGATAATATAAATTGCTACCTAAGGGTTTGTCATAGGATTAAATGAGATTATACAAGCAGAGAATTTGAGAGACCCAGACCTTGCAATGTTCAATAAATGCCAGAAATCATTACTATCTGCCCCTGCCTCAGATCATTCGCTTATAGGAAGATGGCCTAATTTCTGACTATAAAACCCCTCAGCACTTTGACACATGAAGACAAATGCTTAACAACTGCTCCTAAAGAAGTTATCCATCAAGATAGTATTTTGGAATTCTCAACCTAGTTAAGAATGCCTTGAAGCCCCCACCCACCTCAGACAACTTATAATCATCTGAGGCAGACCCCTTACCCTCAGGAGCCAGCATAATCGACACCTAAGAATCTCAGAGAGGATGGAGGCCTGTCCTACCGTGCTCCGGATGAGGAGGGGATCTTGTTTTTCTATGTCATGTCACATTTGGAAGTTAAACAGCAAGTCAATCTAAGGGGCCACATCCCTGGGCTGGAGGAGTTGTCTGGGAAGACTCAAGGTCTCGTGCTGGCAGTCAGCCATGCAGCTGTATAATGCGGGCAAGTGCTTGTCCTCGGGGCCCAGCGGGCCTGCGCGGGGAGCCACCCTGTCCACAGAGTTAATGAGAGAGTACAAGAGGCCACTGAGTCCTGGGCACTTCAGGAAAGAGCCGTACAAAGGAGGCGTGAAAAGTTACCAGTGCAGGAAAGCCTAAGGCCCTCTGGAGCACGCTCCGGTCTTAGGGTCCTCCGGCTGAGGAGCCCTGCAGCAGGAGAAGGCAGACGAGCCAGCAGACATGCAGCAGGGGGCTGAAAGGGGGTGGACCACGGGCAGGGCACCCAAAGGTCACGCGGCGGTCAGATTCAGTCAGGAAGATGGCTCTCCTGCGATAACGGCAGAGCTGGAGCAGGGCGATTTTCTAACTATAAACAGAAACCCCAGAAGCCCCAAACCACACGCAAGCAAGTGTGAGGATGAGGGCACAGCGTGGAGGACAGCGGGCACTGTTTGCAGGAGGAAGGGCGCGCGCAGCGGCCGGCGGGGACGAGGGCGGTGCGCGTGCTGGTGCCCGGGACACAGGGGCAGAGCCAGGTGAGTGGGACCTGAAAGGCATCCAAGCATCCAACGTGGGCAGCACTTTCCAAGGAAAGGACTACAAACGCAAGTGAAGAGGGGCCTTGCACGGGGCCGGTGTGGGTGGGAGGCTCACGCTAAGCGGACAGTGGCTGACCCTGCTTCTCCTAAACTGACCCCACCTCTGTCTGTCCCGATCTCTGAACACAGGCGCAGCTCACACACCTGTGCTTGTCCGAGCCTCCTGGTCCCAGCCTCGGCACTGTTTCTCTTTCCCTTCACACAGGGCTTTGCCTGACCTGACTTTTCCATGGCAGAGAGCATGAAATAGAGTCCCCACACCCTGGAATTAAATTCCTCCCCACCCCAGTGCAATGAGTATTTGGATTTTGTGCCACTCCCCAAACCCCCTGCAAAGCACTGCACCAGCATCACTGCCGCCGTCCCTCCCCACGCCACGCACCTTCCCCAGGGAGCAATGCAGGGGCCGGCTGAGCTGCCAGGAGGGGTGCAACCGCAGCTCCCCCCCGCTGCCTGGCCCCTGCACTCCAGCCCTGCGCCCAGAGTTTGACCTTCTCTGCGGCTGTGGCATGTGTGTTCTGGGTTACAGAAATAGCTCAGCCCCTGGGACCCTGCAGGCCCTCCCTCTCCTCCATCCAGAGATGCCCCCAGCTCCCAGGCTCCAGGGGCGTCAAGCGGGAGCAGGGGAGGGCTCAGTTGACCCCTGCCCTCCCGCACGCCCCTCCTAGAGCAGATCCAGGTAGGGCCGCCTCCCCACACGCCCACTCCTTCCAGACCCCGCACTTCTGGCATGTCTGCCATCACTGTGGGTGGAGGTGAGGCTTTGGCAGAGGAAGGCATGAAGGAGGCACAGCGCCACGAAAAGCTTAGACAAACCTGACCCCTCGTTGTGTTTTCTTTGGAGTTCATTTGGATGAAGGGCAACAGCCAGCCAGAAATGGTTCCCAATCCCATACACCCTGGCCTAGCCACCCTTTGTCTCACGCAAGGCGATGATGTCATGGTCCCTGTTTCAATACCAACCCAAACAAGATGGCATTGGTCCTCCCACAAGCCCAGGATGGAATGGGGGACAGTGGACTCAACAAGAATATCAAAGACTGAATGTAGAAACAGTGATGAGCTTTTGATGTGCGGCTTTTAGACCCTGACTCCCTAGCATCTGATGAAACAATAAAATCTTTCATGAAGGACTTTACTAAAGGGATAGAGTGTTACCTCTGGGGAGGGCGGGGCCCTGAATGGCCTTTGAGGTTCAGGTTCCGCACTTTGTCCACCCGTGTGGAATGGAAAGGACAGGCACGCCTCGGCCTCTTCAGCCACACTGCCATTACTACCTACTAAGCCTCGGCAGCCTTGTAGACAGATGGGGAAAGAGCCGGACAAAGGATATTGGGGTGTATAAACTCTCCAAATCAAACACCTCTGGGGTTGGAGGTCCAGGAAAGGCTATCGGTGATAGAAAGGACCCATCCCTTTCTCGACACTGCCGCTCCACCCAGATACTACAGAGTTACAGCAGTAATAGCCACGTTCCTGCAACCTCATGCCACTCTCTGGGTTCCAGGTAGCCACCCAACCCTAGCTCGGCCAAAACACCTTTCCACGGATGGGAATTGGAATTGAGGAAAAAAAAAAAAAAAGATCAGTCCTTCTTCAGGGAACATGTACACAAGGGAGCTGTGAGAAGCCATCTCTTTAGACTGACACGGAGCCAGGACAGCTCTGCAGAGAGAGGAGCCTGAGCCAGCCCATGAAGAGGGGCAATGGGCAAGGCCACACTTGCACCAGCCAGCTTCTTGATTCTAGCTTGTTCCTGCAGCCCAGCCATTCCTCTGAACTTTACAATACAGTCCCCTTGGGGCTTAAAGTTCTTCGAGCAGTTCCAGTAACATACTCGCCATGGAGAAGGCGATGGCACCCCACTCCAGTACTCTTGCCTGGAAAATCCCATGGACAGAGGAGCCTGGTGGGCTGCAGTCCATGGGGTCGCGAAGGTCGGGCACGACTGAGCGACTTCACTTTCACTTTTCACTTTCGTGCATTGGAGAAGGAAATGGCAACCCACTCCAGTGTTCTTGCCTGGAGAATCCCAGGGATGGTAGAGCCTAGTGGGCTGCCGTCTATGGGGTCGC
The DNA here is from genome assembly GCA_006408695.1 of Aepyceros melampus. Taxonomy (NCBI): domain Eukaryota; kingdom Metazoa; phylum Chordata; class Mammalia; order Artiodactyla; family Bovidae; genus Aepyceros; species Aepyceros melampus. Next base: position 293,053 of record SJXQ01009757.1, read on the forward strand.
ACAGAGTCGGACACGACTGAAGTGACTTAGCAGCAGCAGCAGCAGTAACATACTCAAAAGTTATAATTAACATCAGGAAGAGAGACAAGATGAATTCTGGAGGATCCAGCATCTAAACTCCATAGAGGTGGCTGGCATGAGGGAGAAAAGGAAGGAAGAGGAAGGAAAAGGGCCAAGGAGTTTGCCCAATGCCGTTAAGAACACAGTGCCGTTAAGACTTGAGCTGGCCTAGAAGGCCATGCAGGAGGACAGGGTGGAGATAGGGGTCAGAGAAAGCAGGTGGATTTGCTGCCTCCCAGCTTAGGAAAAGCTCCTAGGATGTTGAGAGAGCTGGCAACAGAAGTGCGGGCCACATGGGTGAACTAAGTCCCTAGTGAAGGTGGTAGGCCACCTCTGCTGATGGATGGGCCAGGGGTCTGGGAGCATGTTCCCAGAGGACATTCGTTATTCAGGAGAGAAGAAAGTTTATATCCTTTCTCCTGCCCTTTCCAAAGCAAACGAGGGTCCTTTGCCACCTTAGAGCCTCACAGCTCTCTCAGACTAAGGGGTCTGCTCTGTCCTTCAGGCCTTCTTTAGAACACTTACTTACCTGCCACCAAATCCATGAGCTAACGGTCCCTTTAAGAATATCTTCCTCCTCTGCTCTCTAGTTGGCCGGAGCAGATGTTCCTTGTTACTATGGCAACGAACCTACCACTCTTCCTAATGGGTAGCTTCCTAGGGAAGGACACACACAGCACAGGCCACTCCCCAGAGCGAGCTGCTGACCTGCGAGCTGCTTAGAATTCACGGACGAAGGCTTCTGACAGCACAGGACGCTGCGGGCTCCTGTGTGCCTGCATAATAAGAGTTCAGATCTCACCTGTCCGAGAGGTGGCACAGGGTAGCAGACACTGTCTGACAGCAGGCAGAAGGTAGGGGAGGAGGTTACGTATGTCACTGCCCAGACAACAGACCAACGATCGTCTTTCCAATGAAGTGTTAAAAAGCATGTGGTCTATCTTCAATAAATTGAATTAGCTCTTCCTTTGACCCTTTTTTCACATCACTAATGAAGACCAGTGAGACCCTCCTAATTGAATTCTCCTTACTTCAGGCTGCATACCACTCTCACCCTCATCTGGAGCTTGTTATCCTTCCAGACAGTCCTCTCAAATGGGTCCCTGCTCAAGGCAAGCCTTCTGCAGCAGGTGGTGGGTGGGGAAGCAGAAAGCACCATATCCCACTGGTTCTGCACAGAGTTGTTTCCACTGCAGTGATGCTTCTCTCACTAAACCCAACTTGACCCCATTTGTTCTTGGCTCTCACAGCCCCGATGAAGCCAGCTGGATTCTTCTTGTAAGCCACAAAATTGACTGAACTTTAGCTTCTTCTCTTCTGAGACCTTAGCTTACTGGGATCCCAGAAGTCAAAGTATAAATAAGAACAAGTCAGTAAATGATCCCTATCAGATGCGCAGGAAAAGCATTCCTAATCAGGGAAGATGCCAAAGTCAGCGCTCCCCCCACCCACACACTCCCAACTCTCCTTCAGTCACTCCTAAAGGTAAAGTGCACCCCGCCTCGGAGGAAACGGCTCGTCTCTGGAGATGAACAGCGGTGGTATGGAATCACAGGTCAGCTCTGATTGGAATCCACTTATCCGCCAAGTGGCATTAGACAAGCTACTGATGCTCTCTGAGCCTTAGTTTCCTCATCTGTAAAATGGGAATGCTAATTCTACCTGATAGGGTTATACGAGGCAGTATAGAACTGCAATGCCTTAATTACATTCCCAAATCCACAAATATATGAAAATTTAAAGTTTTTTCTTAACTAGATTGATGGCAGAACCCAACCTGACTCAAACCTAGTTGGTAGCATCACTTGAACTAGCATGAGACTCATTTTAACCTTTTTTAAAAATCCACTTGTGTGATTCTTTAGACACATCTTGCTGCAGAAATATTAATATGTGTGATTTGGGAGCTGTTCCAGACTCTGCCGGAGGTTTTTATGTAATACATAGCGTGTGCATCATGTTACCATTCTGAAATCCACAGGCCCCAGGCATTTCAGATGATGAGTTTTGGAGCTATCTGAGCTCCTCCTCCAGCCCCTGAAGTCAGGTGGCTCAGGAAAGCCATCAGGTTTATTAAAGCTAAAGATGTTGACAAATACTGAAAGCTTTTGCCTTGCCACAATCTGAATCTCTTCTGGGTCCCTGGGTTCCTGCAGCCTGGAGCCAGCTTTCTGGAACATAAGTTGGCATGGGGAGGGGGGAGGATCCAAAGACCAGCCCATGAGCCCATAAGAATCTGCTGCTTTTCCACCCCAACAGAGCTGGCAGAGGCAGTGTGCTGGTATTTGATTGGCTTCAGGTATAGACATGCCTGAATATTCCAAATATGCTTCCAACTCCCCACCTCACTGGGCTTCTAGCACCTTCTCCACTACCACTGCCCCGCAGTTTCACCTCTGCTACCTCCTCCCTAGAGGCATTCTCAGGGGAAGGAGTGGCAAAGACTTGGGGAATGTTAAGGGGTAGAGAGAGCCAAAGAGTGTGGGGAATTGGGCTAAAGGAAGAAAAGATGCTGAGTGTGAGAGAAATGATGAAGATGGACACTCTGGATGAGAAACAGATATCAGACACACAGTGGAACAGGTTTGGCACGTTTCGCTAATGCTATTTCATGACCCCAGGAGGCTCTTAAAATAGTAGAGAACCCTGGCCCATAACTGTGAGCAATATTGGGCAACTTTTATTCGCAGGTCCCTTGGCTCTAGCCATACATTTCAGGGGCTTACTAATGACTGTGAAGGACTTAACCTATCCTGATGCACAATTGTCCAAGTGGGTGTCTCAGTTCTGACCCTGGGTCTGTTGTCTCAAAAATAACTCATCTTATCCTGCCACCTCAAGCTACTTTTCCAGCAGACCTGCATCTCGAGCAAAACAGAAGACTCTCGGAGTGATAAGGGCTGCTGGTCAAATGGAGAGCTGGTGCATGCAGAGCTGAATAGGGTGGTGGCAACCAGATTCAACCCTCTTGCTTCACAGATGAGAAATCTGAGGCCCGGAGAGGGGCTGCATTGCCCAAGATCCTGCAGTCAACGGAAAGGAAAGGTGACCTGGAGCCTGGACAGTGCTTTCTATCGCTCCACTGTGACAAGGATGGGGACATCTGTGGAGTCCCAGTCACATCTTGTCGACCTTTGCAGTCAGAAAAAGGTTAGTGCTTTCTATCACCTCACTGTGACGAGGATGGGGACATCTGTGAAGCTCCAGTCACATCTTGCTGACCTTTGCAGTCAGAAAAAGGCATGCTGAGTGGCGCTCACCTTTGGCTTGAAAATGTCAGAAGAGATCCTAATCTCCAAGAATTTCACTGTGCTCCTTGGCTCTGTGTCCCGATCTACCCAAAGTCAGGACAAAATCCTCATGAAAGCTCTCTTGGGGAAAGCCAAAATTGCTGGTGATCAGGGATGAGCGAAGAGAACCACGGCCCCAAACCTTGGTGGAGCCATCAGAGGGGCCGTGGAGGGGTCTCCTGAGCAGGAGCTCCGCGGGTGGCAGAGATCTCCCATCTGAACTTCTTTGCTCCTTCTCACTTTGTCTTTCCTTCTGCATTGGCTTGAATAAGGCTGTGGTGTCCACCATCCGTCACAGGGTCAGGCTTTTCCGTAGCGCTGTTCCTAGGTGGCTGTACTACTGCCCCACCACCATCCAGAAACTTTTGAGAGGATTTCGCCCCGAGGCTTGGTCTTCCGGCTCCGAGGCTGTGGCTCTTCTGTTGCCTTTAGGAGTTTGTCCCACGTCTCCCCGCTCTCCACGGAAGCTTGGGGTGAGTCTACTACTCCCAAGCTCAACTACCTAAGTCCAAACACTGCTTTCCTAGGTTAGGAGGGTTCTTATTTCAGAACATAAAATTAGCGTGGAAAATCAGAAAATTCTACCCTACAAAAAGGTTCTGGGCTTTCAAGAAAAAAAGGTCCTAGAACAAATCTCAAAAAGAACATCCAGTTCAATTTCCAGGGTGATTTCAAACTGATTATCCTCTAAACACCTTCTCTCCTACAAGTCTGCACACATGTGCACACCCAACCACAAGTCTCAGTCTGGCAGCTGGGGCTGCCCGGGAATTCCCACATATTTGTTGCTATTTCAGGCCTGACTCTACAGAAGGTAAAAGACTCAAGCATTCTAAGGCCTCCAGGAGCCTCCAGATTTAGAGAAGCTTCAGTTGATATCCACCATTTCAAAAACTGATGGCAAGACCTTTTTAATACCCTTGCCCAAAAAAAAAAAAAAAAAAAAAAAAAACCCTTGCCTCTTGGCCACCTAGTTAAAAAGGTGTTTCCAAATGATTAACACTGGACACCAAGACACAAATGTAAAATATACCTCATGCTGATCCCGTATTTCAAACTACAAACCCTCTCCATCTTTTCCAAGCAAAGGAGATGACGTCCATTATTTCTGAAAAATGACTATAGGAAGAGGAACCAGCAAGGCCTGCTCCGAGAACCCCTTTGAGAAGTGAGCGTTTCAGACTCTCGGACAAAGGGGAGGAGGAAGTGAGAACACATTCCTCTGCTGGTGACCTTGTCCTGGAGGCAACCGCCCACAGTGGAAAAATGAAGAAACCGAGACCCATGTGAATTTATCATGGCCCAAGAACCCAGAGGGAAAGAGCAGTGATGACAAGATCAGAAGCTAAGTGTTCAGAAATCTGCCCCAAAGAACCCCTACCAGGGAGGGAGAGTCTCATCTGTCTGAAGAAGATCATGCCTGGAGGCAAGACTTGTTGATTTCATGGACTAGTTAAATTTCAAAAACTGAAATTTAAGGAACCACTATAAAGTTGCCAATTTTTCAATTTGCCAAATAAGGATATTTAAAAAGCCTAGCTACCATCTACTCTCATCACCAGTTCTTGAAAAGAAAAAGCAAGCCATAGCCTCAGAATAAGTATTTGAGTACATCTCCTGCCCCAAAAGAAATCCTTTAAACTGAATACATTTTTGCTTCCCTGCCAAAAAGTTCAATATGCTTTCCCTTTCTTTTCTCATTTCATTTCAGACTGGTGAAAACTCTTGTCACAGACCAAAATTTGATAATCACTGGGACAGATGACCTCTCTATATCCTTTTCAGCTTAAGCCTAAAAATGAAGAGAACAATCCTAAGCTTTGGTGATTCAGACCTTTCCAGGAAATCAGAGCTGGCAGACTTGAAAGGGAGGGGGAATCGACAAGCATCTTTGCTCATGTGAACACACTCTGTCAACTACAAAGGACTAAGCAATGTTGATTATTTTATAAATCCGGTGTTCAGTAAGTATCTACCTCCTTGTGGAGTCTCCCAGGTTTCTGTAAGCTTCTGGATTTTACTGTCCCCTTTACTGTTCAGATAATCCAGGAAAAAAGAAGGAGAAAGATAATCTGCCCAAAGTCAAGAATGATCTGAGAGAGAACTTCCCTGGTGGAACAGTGGGTAGGAGTCTGCCTGCCAGGGCAGGGGACATGAGCCGATGCCTGGTCCTGGAAGATTCCACATGCCGAGGAGCAACTCAGCCTGTCAGCCACGACTCCTGAAGCCTGAGCGCCTACAGCCTGTGCTCATAACAAGAGAAGCCGCTCTCAGAGAAGCTTGTGCACCGCAATGAAGAGTGAGCCCCTGTGCACCACAGCCAGAGAAACCCCACAGCAACGAAGACCCGGCGCACCGGGAAAAAAAAGAAAAGAATAAAGAGCTACTGGGGAGTGGCAGAGAGGATGAGGTCACCAGCTCACATATACGCAGACCCACTGATGCCATTTCAGCTGCACAAAGAGGACCCAAGAGAGGACCGACTCCATTCCAGGAAGCAGGCTGCTTGCTCATTCCTCCGGTGGAGACAAGGTAGGGGATGAAGTGGAGGGAAGCTGGGACTACTGCGGGGCAGAGGAAAACACAAAAGAGCACGGGATTAGGAGCTGCATCTTATCCTAATCCTCATCCTTCTGCTGACTAACGTGAGTCCGTTAGCACTTTCTAGCTCCCGTCTCCTCATCTATGTTATAGGAATGATATTCTGTCTTCCTGATGGGGTTACAGTGACTGTGAGACCCTCGAGGGTGGAACCAGGTCTTATCTATAGATAAGTCTTAGAGACTGTATACCCAGTCTCTAACACAGCACCTAGGAGAGAACAGGGCTTGGTCAACAGCTGCTGAACTGGGCCAGAGAGTGTCCCCAAGCTGGAAAACCACACACAAGTGAATGAAATGAAAGGTTATTATTATCTGTTGGCCAAACTGATGCATTGTACCATCTACCAAATGTGGAAAAAAAAACACTAAAATTCTATTTGGAAGTAGCTGGTGATATAAATAAAAAATAGTTTTTTTAAATGCCCATAGTTTCAAAAATAACCAGGCTACACTACATATTAATTATACTGCCTAATAAATAACTGTGTGATTGCCTCCCAGACTCAACTGCAGTATATAATTTCTCAAGCTGAAAAAGTGTTTTGTCTAGCCCTCATGCCCTCTCATCCATCCATCTCATTATATTCAGAAGTCAGCAGGCAAACTGTGGTTCTCTCACCCACTTCAGGTTACATCCATGTTGAGAGCTGAGGTTTCTGGCTGGCTACAGCCTTGAACTGTATCAGAACCTAAGATTCCCTAGTCCCCTCTCCTGGATCCTTTCCAGAACTCCATGTTCTGCCTCTAGCAGACTCCACCACACTCCTCTTCCAATGCGTATCTCACCACCCCAAATCTGCTTTTCAAAAGCCACATCTGGCCCGGCCCGGCCAGCACCCACCACTCCCGCGGACCCTGCCGCACAGCACGTGCTTGCTGCCCAGGAGACACCACTGCACAGACAGGTCCTGGCAGCTTGGCCCGGCTGCCCGCCCACCAGCCCCGGTATAAGGCAGGTCTCTGATCTCCGCTCCTGGCCATTGAGAAACACCACGCAAACCCTGGGAAGACAGAGCCACATTCAGCCAGTCTCACTCACCAATCACCACCCCATCCAAACTCGGTTTCAGGAAGAGTGCCAAGCCTCTACCCCACCTCCACCCCAGGCATTGGCTTCCATCCTGCCCAATTCTGAGGCTCTGAGAAGAAAGTGCTCCTGGCACTTGTCTCTAATAGCTTTGATCTCATTCAGCTGGATCACCTTAATACCACATGGAGGCCATGCTGGAATTTATACCGTCCCACCAGACTGACTTACAAGTTAGCTCTACCAGGAATGCTTCCAAGTGCCTGCAACACCCAGGGTTGACTCTAGGGACAAGAGTCCTCTGGACACATACCTCCATGTCCCTAAGTTCCCTTTGCAATCCCACAAGTGAAAAAATATTCACATTCTAGGAAGTCAGAAATTTTCTCTAACTGTTTGATTGGAGACTCTCAAGGAAGATGGATATTCATGGGACACTGTTAGATGATAATAAAGAGAAAGTGTAAATGATGATTTGCGTTCCAAAAACAATACAAGTGCTACCACACACACACACACACACACACACTGCCTCCCTCCCTGCCACACACACACACACACACACACACACACACACACACTGCCTCCCTCCCTGCCCTGCCTCCCCCGCAACAGGCACTCCTCTCTCTCTCTCTTATCGCTCTTATTGTGAACCACTCCTCTTTGCCCAACATGTGTCTCCTCCTTCCTCTGAGTCCTCTCCCCTGAAGGCTTGGACAGCCCCATTTCTTCCCAGCCCGGGTGCCCGGGACCCCAGATATTACCTTCCATACTGGCAACCAGGACCCAGCTGAGAGATGCTGGCTGTTGATTGGGAAAGAATCCTAACCACACTCCTGATCCGAGACTGGACTGGCTCCTCCCTTGAGAAGCAAGGAGACAAGGAGAGGGCCCGGGGAATCCAGAATTTCCCCAGCCTTCCAGGAAGGCTCTGGTGTCAGCTTTCTCTCTGCTACAGCATTGACTGAAAACCAGGGGAAATTCTCCAATGAAGCCGAGTCTGAAATCTGAAACTGCAGGTTGGCTCAGTGCTATATAAATACACTCACACCCCCGGCCCGCGGGTCTGATGGCTTACCCGCCCTCGCGCTCCCCTCCTCCCCACCCAGCCTGAAGCTCAGGAGCATCAGACAGCCCTCTAGCTGCAGCTCCTCCAGGCGCCCGAGAGCAGAGCAGAGCCACATGGGCCCAGACACTGCCAGGCGCTGTCCACAGGCTCTCCCAGCCCGGCCCCTCCAGCTGTTCAAATCCACTTGCTTAAGTGATGCTCACGGTCACGGCAGCGAGGGGGCTGGGAAGTTTCCAGTTGAGGAGCAAAGATTTCTGGAGACTTCCTCCATGTCAAGGAATAATACTCTCCTAAGGATCAGCTTCCAGATAACTGGTCTAGCATATACTAATTGCCAACCACACCTTCCTCTCGTCCTCCAAGTTTCTGCAGCTGGCTCTTACAGAGCCACCCCTTTCCCGTACGTTTTAGCCGTAACAGAATCAGGCCAGGTGACAGTGGGAAGGGAAATCTGGTGACAACTGGCTCACTTTGCAGATGAGAGAGCCGAGGCCAGGAAGATGAAATGGCTTGGCAAAGCGAGGCAATGACTTCCAGCCAGATTTGGCATCTTGGGGAGCAGAATAGAAAGAGGCTTTAAAAGTCAGATGCTTTAACCCAACTAGGTGATCACTTGAACCACTAATTGTGAGAACATCACTTAAGCTCTCTCAACCTTATCCTCATTTGTAAAATGAGGCAAAAAGAATCCTACCTGAGAGAGTCATGATTGCATATATAACATGCATAAGGCAGTCGGCACACAACAGCCATTCAGTAAGGATCCGCTTCGCCCCTTCCATCCCTGACTGCACACTAGCATTTCCCGGCTGGCTTGAACGGCCTTTCGTACTGACTGTTCCTCCAGGGGTTGGGTTAACGTTTCCAGTTCATTGTCTTTTTGTCAACCTATTAGCATTCAGTTTACTTTCAACAGTGCTCAGCATGTAATGCTTCATTTCTGTAAAGGGAAATCTTTGATCTACAGGCCAAGGTCAGAGATTTGCGTTGAAGTCCTCCCAGCAGACGTCATCACGTCTTCACCTGCAGGCTCCAACCTTCAGCCCAGCTGGACAGGGAGCATTTCCCTAAGGGTCTTGGCCTTAAACTCACATACCTAAAATCAAATTAAGATTCACCACCCACTGACTGTATTACTGTACTGATATGAGCAGTCTACAAGATACAGTAAATGAAGACAGTAAGGGGCAGAACATTTAGCTTCATAGGCTACTATTTGGGTTAAGAAATGATTTGTAACTACCTACATATGTTTGCCTAGAGCAGAGGTCAACACATTTTTTATGTAAAGGCCTAGATGGCAAATATTTTCAGCTTCAGGGGCCTTATAGTCTCTGTCGCAAATACTCAATTCCGCCTTTGTAGCCCCAAAGCAGCCAGAGGCCGTGTGTAAACAAATGAGCATAAACAAGTAAGCATGGCTGTGTCCCAATAAAACTGTGCTTGTGGACACACACACTTAAATTTCATACAACCTTCATGCGCCACAAACCACCATTCTTATTTTTTTAGCCATTTAAGTGTAACCATCATTGCTGGGTCTTTCTCATACAAAATTAGGTGGGGGGGCTAGATTTGGTCCATGGGTCCAAAGCCACGGACCAGTCTAAGCTATGGACTGCTCTAAGCCAGTCCATAGCTTAGACTGGCTTACAGCATCTCAGGAAGGGCAGAGCAGACACTGGTAACAGTGATCACCTCCAAGGAGGGAGCATTTTTTTAGCCATTTAAGTGTAACCATCATTGCTGGGTCTTTCTCATACAAAATTAGGTGGGGGGGCTAGATTTGGTCCATGGGTCCAAAGCCACGGACCAGTCTAAGCTATGGACTGCTCTAAGCCAGTCCATAGCTTAGACTGGCTTACAGCATCTCAGGAAGGGCAGAGCAGACACTGGTAACAGTGATCACCTCCAAGGAGGGAGCATTTTTTTAGCCATTTAAGTGTAACCATCATTGCTGGGTCTTTCTCATACAAAATTAGGTGGGGGGGCTAGATTTGGTCCATGGGTCCAAAGCCACGGACCAGTCTAAGTATGGACTGCTCTAAGCCAGTCCATAGCTTAGACTGGCTTACAGCATCTCAGGAAGGGCAGAGCAGACACTGGTAACAGTGATCACCTCCAAGGAGGGAGCATTTTTTTAGCCATTTAAGTGTAACCATCATTGCTGGGTCTTTCTCATACAAAATTAGGTGGGGGGGCTAGATTTGGTCCATGGGTCCAAAGCCACGGACCAGTCTAAGCTATGGACTGCTCTAAGCCAGTCCATAGCTTAGACTGGCTTACAGCATCTCAGGAAGGGCAGAGCAGACACTGGTAACAGTGATCACCTCCAAGGAGGGAGCATTTTTTTAGCCATTTAAGTGTAACCATCATTGCTGGGTCTTTCTCATACAAAATTAGGTGGGGGGGCTAGATTTGGTCCATGGGTCCAAAGCCACGGACCAGTCTAAGCTATGGACTGCTCTAAGCCAGTCCATAGCTTAGACTGGCTTACAGCATCTCAGGAAGGGCAGAGCAGACACTGGTAACAGTGATCACCTCCAAGGAGGGAGCTGAGGCTAAATCTGAGAGGAGGTGGGAGAAACTCTTCGTGGAATACTGTTCTGCACTTTTGAAAAGTATAACCTACACATAGTAAAAAAAAAATTTTTTTAAATAAAAACAGTTAATTATTAATGGGCTCCCCCATATAAGTCATCTTACTTCTGTAAATGTCAACATTAACTGTCCCAGGCAACCAGGCTTATGACCAGAGCTTTGAGTCTCTCCCACCCAGTCTCTCACTCCAACAGTAATTAGTGGCCAAAATGCACTGGCCTGGTTCGCCAGGTGCCTCAGCCCAGCACTAGCTAATCGACTACTCTCCCACCCACCCCTACCACTGTCTTTACCACTCGGCTGTCGTTTCATAGAGCCTTGTACCCTTAACTGACTTTTTACTTGTGTAAAGCTCATTTCCCAAAGAGAGACTGGAGCTTTTCAAGGACTGGGACAATACCTTGCCTTCCCAGGTCTTCTGCACCCACCATTGCCTTGCACCCAGTGGGAATGCATAAATGGTTGCTTGATTGTTAATCCCCCACCCTGCTGGAGAAGGTTTGGAATACAGAAAACAGATCCACCCAGAACAGAAGCTGGCTCTGAGACATGCAGCAAGGCAAGAGTGTACACAAGCTCAAAGTCTTTGATGGTAATAAACACTTAGGGAAAGAGTCAAGGTTTGATCCGAATGAAAGGGGCTGTGCTCTGGAGAAGGCAGTCAGGAAACCCCAGGGGAAATTCCCTCTAATTCCCACCTCGCCTGCATTTGCCTAGTAGTGAAGGGAAAACTCCCTATCCTCTCTTGGGGAATTTTGGTGATCCCAGAACCAGAGCCTTCCATGTTTAGGAGCGATCTCAACACAAAGCAGTCTTCTCTCCCACCCAAAGGAGGAAAAGCTGCCTCTAGCACTTGGGAAAGACAAACATGCCACATGGACTCCCACAAGGACAAGGCACTACCTCTGAAGATGGTCTATCCTGCTACTGAAGCATGCCACCAGCCTGCTTTCTGCCTCCACCCATTATTTCCAGTTCTGAGCTAAACAAAGGTTTCCTGAATGGGTTAAAAACTGAATAAATAAAACTGATGATAATTGCCAAATATAATAGAATTTTTGAATATTGCTTCCTTCCAAGATACTTTTTTTCAAAAACATAAAATCATTGACTCTTCGGAACTGGAAATATCTTTGCTAAAAGATGTCTATGGAGAGACTTCCATGGTCCAGAGGTTAAGAATCTGCCATGCAATGCAGGGGGGTGCAGGTTTGATCCCTGGTTGGGGAACTAAGATCCCACATGCCAAGGAGCAACTAAGCCCGGGAGCTGGAACTACTGAGCCCGCGAGACACAACTAGAGAGCCTGTGCACCATGGTGAAAACTCCAAGCGCCACAAGTAAAGCACGATGCAGCCAACTATGCAAGCAAACATTTTTAAATGTTTATGAAATGAGATTGGATATAGTCCCTGTTTCCCAGCAGGAAAGCATTCAGGGCTATGCTGTAGAATAGACTGCTTTACTTTCCCATGGAGGAATCAGCACCGACACCCATGACCATGCGGGTTCTGAAATTCTGAAATCCGTTAGGCCACAGGGAGCACAGCTAGTAAAGTAAAGCCAAAATTCAAAGCTTGGTCTGCCTAGCTTCAAAATTCAGCCTTCCCTACAGTCCAGAGTTTCCGTGACACTAGACCATTGCTGCCAATCCCACCCTGTCTTTGAAATGGGCAGAAATGAGAAGTTCTATCAGGACCATCAGAAGCATACAGCCGTCCTGCAGTCCATCAGATTTCATCCTCCTGAAGTACTCAGGCCTCCTTGGGATGGAGGAAAGGAGACTAAAGACAAGTCATAGCCAGGATGCCAGTGCCCCAGAAACCCAGAGGCAGAACGGGAGGAGCGTCTCTCTGGCTCACACATGGAGTGACGCAGGTGGGAGGGGTGCGACTGAGCCAGTCACGCTGCCCATCTCCACTCTGCCACCTTACTACCCAACTGCTCCAAGGCCCCTTGCTTCACCTGGCCTCTAAAGCCCCCTCTCCTTCATCTGTCATCCCTCTGAGACTTCCCCATAACCAGCCTTCACAGGGGCCTGGCTCAGGCCTCCCAGCAGGGCTAGAGCACTTGGGAGCCCGTGAAGCATGGCATTATTTGGGCAGCACAAACACAACATTTACCTGGATCCTGGCACCTTTCCTCTGCAGCCCTGCTTTTGGGAAATATTTGGCTGGCTCATGCAGGACAGGGCTGGGGCCTCTTTGCTCTGTATCCCCGAAACCACAGTTTTAGGAAGATGTGCTAGAGAAGGTGGGGATAGGCAAGAAGAGTCACAAACACTTGTATCCAGCCAGTCCCCCAGTTCCACAGGGAATACAGCTAGTAAGTAGGGAAGCCAAAATTCAAAGCTCGGTCTGCCCAGCCTCAAAATTCAGCCTTCCCTACAATCCAAAGTTTCCATGACACTGGATCATCTCTGCCAACCCCAGCAGAAAATTACCAGCATCACTTTGCCTCTAGCACTCCCTCTGAGCAGCTCTGAAACATTTGTGGCTGGCTCTTGGCCCATTATCGAAACTGAGCTTCAGATCCCACAAAAGTTCTTGATTGTCCAGTTGGAGTTCACAATGCTGAGCAATGCCCTCCTCCAGGCAACTGTCAGAGCTGCCCACCCAGCTCTCTTTCCAACCTAACGTGCAGGGGCCTGGAAAAAACCTAGTTGCTCTATACGGTGGAGCACTTACCTCCAGAAGCACGCACATGCCTGGCGCCATCTGGCCTCAGGGACTGCCTGGACACAGGGGACGGCCCTCCCCATTTCTGGAGAGGGCAAACCACAGCTAGGAGTTTGGAGCCCACACAGGATGTTAAGACTGGAGGCAGCATGGGCCCCAAGCCCTGCTTCCCTCCTCAGCCCCTGGAGAGAGCGCGCCCACTCTCTCTGATGGTCTAGAGTCTGTATCGGCCCAAGGAAGTGCCGAGAGGTCCTACCTCCCTCGCCCCCATTCTCAGGTGGCTGTCCTTGAGAGCTTCAGCTGGCCTCTGAAGCCACCCACCCCTTTATGTGTCATCTCCCCAGGAGATACGGTCATTAGCAGAGAGCACCATGTAGGTGTCTAATTAAGCAATCAGCGGCAAATGCAAAAAGCTGTTTAAGCGCCTCACAGAGCGTCCACTCGGGGATCCTCTTACAGGCAACTCCCTCTCCCGAGCGTCCTGGAAGTTCCCTATTGTTGGCCTGGAATACAGAAGTGTGTCTAATTCTGCCGTCCTCCTGATCTGCTGGCACTGCCTTCCCAGCCCCAGCACACCCCGGGGGTGCCAGTCACATAGAGCATGGCGTGAATGAGCCCCTAGAACTGTGGGGCACGACAGGCCCGGCTGGGTGGGAACGTACCTGTGCCCAGGTGCGAGGGCCAGGGTCTCCTGAGAGGGCGTCTGCCTACCTGGCCTCTGTAGGTGTCCCAGGGCCACATCCTAGTTTGGGGTCTGGGCTCAGGAAGCAAGGGGCCCTCCAGCGGTTGGGGAGGAAGGGCCGGGGGGAGGTGGGCGGCTTGGGGCCCAGCCGCACTCCTCCACCTGTGGCTCTGAGTCCACTCTCCTGTCTGCACTGTAGCTCACCTGGTCCTCGGCTCACCCTTTAAATGGAACGTTCCACTCGCCCTGGGAACCCGGGGGGAGTGGGGCAGGAGTCCCTGTTCAAGAACAGCTTTCGGTTCTAGAGACTGGCGTGTCTGGGATTCCATCAGACACTGCTGCAGGTGGCAGGTGGAGGGAGGGGGCGAGAGCCACAGCAGAGGACAGAGGAGGACCAGACAGACTTAAACTCGAGCCCCCGCCCCCGAGCCCAGGGCTGGTTCAAGCTGGAGACCGGCAGAGGACAGACACCGCAGTCTGCTCCCTCCTGGCACAGCCGCCTTCGGATGTCAGATGGGCGCTCTGACAAGCAGGAGTGAGAGCCCCCCACCGCTCACCTCTGCTCCTTTGCCCTTCCCTTGTTCTTCCTCCATGCCCTCCTCTTCCGGCTTAGAGACCTTTATCAGCCTTCTCTCTCTTACCTTCACAAGGGAGGAGGGTTGAGGGCTTGTCTCTATGCCTGCGAGCTTTTCCAAGGGGCAATGCATTTGCCCATACCGGGAGTGGGGAGGGGGGACAGCACCCAAGAGACAAATCCAGGGCTTCTAACCCACGGGGGCTCTGAGGACCCCAGCCCCTACCCCGAGAGGTGGGCCCCATATCGATGTCAGCTACAGTGCCCTCCCGTGCCCCAGGGCTCTGCCAACTTGGCCCAGAACCCTGGCACGCATTCTGGTTCCACTGAGATATGTGGGTTCTCGCTGACAGAAATGGGAGAATGACTGTTCTGTCCGCGTGTTTTCCAATTCCTAGGAGACAAACTGTACTTTGGTTGCAGCCAGAGAGATTTAGGTTAGACACCAAGAAGCACTTGGAATGAATAATAAGAGGAAGTTTAGGACTCTGTGCTTTAAAAATATAGCCAATTTCCCCTCTGCAGGCTATGGTTTAGTGCTTGTTTCCATCATGTTACTTTCTTGCTCAGAAACTTCCACTGGCCGGTTACACGAAGGCCTGGCACCTGTCTTAGCATCCAAGGTGCACCACAGTGCATCCCCAGTCATCTTTCAAACATCCTATTCCAGTGCTCCATGTAAAACAATTCTAGTCCAGCCAGAGCTTCCCAATATTTCCCCCCAAAGCCTTAAGGATATCTGCTTTTGGCCATGACCACCCCCCCAACTAAGACGTCCCACTCCTCTCAGCCAGCAGAGCAAGCCAGCCTTTAAGGCTGCAGGTCTTAACCAGACTGATTGTCTGGTAGCCTGAGGGGCTTCTCTAAGAAGCTGATGTCCAAACTCCCATCTAGATGCCTGTTGAACCCAGGTATCCAAAGCAAGTGGACACGGCTTTAAGGGGGAGCTCCAGTGCCACCGTTCCCAGAAAGCCTGTAACAAACAGCCCTGGCCCACAGAAAGCCTCCTCACGTGTGCAGATACGGGCACATATTCACCACTCATTCCACGGACACCCTGTGCGTCCACGGGGCTAAAGACTTCTCAGTCTTTAGACTTTAAGAGGGGGTCCCTGCGCTCGAGAAACTCCAATCTAGTCCTGGACACAGACAAACCAAACCTACCAAACTGCCCTCGTCTCAAAGGCAGCACACAATGAGGGCAGAATGAAGGCAGAGTCAGGAGCAGGTCAGGGAGGCAGCCGCATGGAGACAGCAGCTTCTGGGAGACCCAGGGCAGGCCCCCCAGAAAGAGCCACTGAAAAGGGGCGGCAGAAAACCGGCCCCTGGCCTGGGTCAGGAGTCACGCCAAGAGGTGAGAGTAACACAGGGACGGACTCGTGTCTACTCCTGTGTTTACCACTCCGTGTTTACCACGCCGTGCTCCCTCAGAAGGAACTGGTGTTGGGGGAGTGTCGGGGGACTGGCTACGGAGCCCACCAGGCACAAAGTGGCTCGTGCTCAGTAAATATGTTCTCACTGATCAATGGACAAAATGACCTTTGAAGCCTCACTCCCAGCAGCAGGAAGCACTCAGGAGCAACCACAGCTCTGAACAATATTTTCCTAACTTTTTAAACTACTAAAAGCACCCCAGGACAGATAAGGGGAGGTGAGGCGCTGGCTGGGAGACAGCCTGGCTTTCCTGACACAGGATGTGGGAGTGGGTGTGAGAGCCGATCCCCCTGAAAGCTGGGCAAGGCCTGCGGGGGCAGCTGCCCTGAAAGACAGCTGCAGGGCGCTCAGGACAGGGGCCCACCCGGGGGGAGGGCTCCCCGCAGGCTTCCTCGCGGGCCCAGCCGCCCCCAGCCCCTCTCCCTAATACAGCGCTGGACTTGAGGAGCAGGGCTCCCCAGAGCGCATGAGCGGAGCTTGCTCCTCCTGCTGCAGAGGCTGTGGCTCCGCTGACCCACCCCAGAGAGACAGAGGTCCTTCTGAAAGGTCACAGCTTCCCCCCACTTCCACCTTCTCTGGCCTTCCAGTCTTTGTGTTGACCTTTATCTGGCTGGCTGGAATTTAAGCCATCCCACACTAGGGAAGTCAACCCAGATATCAGACTCACCCCGACAAGAGTGCCAGCACAGGCTGACGGAGGCCACGCACAGCCTGTTCCCGGGGCCTGTGGCTCGTGTGCTGGGACACCCTGGGATGGGGGTGCTCCCTGCATTTCACCAGGAGGCCACTGCGGCTGAAGCGCAGGTAACAAACCCCAGGTGGGCGAGGCGGCCTCTGTGTATCCGCTTCCTTCATCACCATCTACACAGTCACACCACCGCCTGTATAACCTGCAGCTAAAATCACCAGAACCAGGAGCCCAGAGCCTGCATTCTAGCTTTCCCTGAGCCCTGGCCGGACCACTGAATGTCTCTGTGCCTCTCTTCCTTCACCTGTGGAATGGAATGGAACCTACATTCACTTAATTTAGCTCTCGTGAGTATAAAGTAAGTTAATAAATACAGGAGTGTTTCAAAGTTCAGTTCAGTCGCTCAGCCGTGTCCGACTCTTTGCGACCCCGTGAACCACAGCACACCAGGCCTCTCTGTCCATCACCAACTGCCAGAGTCCACCCAAACCCATGTCCACTGAGTCAGTGATGCCATCCAACTATCTCACCTCTGTCGTCCCCCTCTCCTCCTGCCCTCAATCTTTCCCAGCATCAGGGGCTTTTCAAATGAATCCGCTCTCTGCATCAGATGGCCAAAGTATTGGAGCTTCAGCTTCAACATCAGTCCTTCCAATGAACACCCAGGACTGATATCCTTTAGGATGGACTGGTTGGATCTCCTTGCAGTCCAAGGGACTCTCAAGAGTCTTCTCCAACACCACAGTTTCAAAAGCATCAATTCTTCAGCGCTCAGCCTTCTTTATGGTCCAACTCTCACACCCATACATGACCACAGGAAAAACCATAGCTTTGACTACATGGACCTTAGTCAGCAAAGTAATGTCTATGCTTTTTAATATGCTGTCTAGGTTTGTCATAGCTTTTCTTCCAAGGAGCAAGTACCTCTTAGTTTCATGGCTGCAGTCACCGTCTGTAGCAATTTTGGAACCCAAGAAAATAAAGTCTGTCACTGTTTCCAGTGTTTCCCCATCTATGTGCCATGAAGTGATGGGACTGGATGCCATGATCTTAGTTTTCTGAATGTTGAGCTTTAAGCCAACTTTTTCACTCTCTTCTTAACTTTCATCAAGAGAATCTTTAGTTCTTCTTCACTTCTTCTTTAGTGTTTCAAAAGCTAAACCTAAAAGCAAAACCCAGGGTACTATTGACAGAACACCAGCAGCTCGAGACGAAGCCCAGCTGCCTCAAGCCTTCAACAATCAGGCCCTCATCCCCGGCTCCAGGCAGGAGCTCCAGGCTGGGGAGCCTTTCTCTGATCCATCTGGGAAGGGACAGATAATAAGAGCGACATCCCAAGCCCCACCCAGCCCCTCCCAGGGTCTGAGTACATGCTCTTGAGAGTCCCCATCTGGGAGCAGTGAGTTCCCTTCCCAGTCTCAGAACCCCAGTGCTCCCAGCAAGAGCTCCATCATTTCTCGAAAAAGGCCACATGAAGCCACCATGCCCTCGTCCTTCTTCCACTCAAACGTTTCCCCCTGATTATCCTCCTGGCTTTCTGAGGAGACTCTGTGGGCTTTTACGATGTAATTTTTGACTCATCGGCAGGTTGTGAAATCAATTTAGCAAGTCAAGATGAGCACTTTTAAAATTTAATGGAATAGAATAGAAACTCTCAGTGCGCACCTGGTAAGAGTAAGCATTACTTTGTGATGCCTCTCAAACCCATGACACACGCATGCAGGCACACACAGTTACGGTCTCGGCTCAGTCACTTGTCTTTCTGTGTTTCTGTGTCTCCACCTTTAAAATGAGGACTCTGATAGCGTCCGCCTCTTAGGGCTGTTGCAAGAATTACATTAGTTAGCTACACAGAGTGGTTGGAAAGCTGTCGGCTTAAGTGCTATATTATACACACATGTGTACGTGTGTGTGCTTATTTATATCTTTCTGTAGTATGGAGAGAAAGGCTGAAATCTTTGCTGTGGGAGAAGCTAAGAAGTGTCTCTCCAAAGACAAGATTCCCAAGTCTCAGAGGTTTCATGAGGGTTCATACACATAGCTTTAGGGAAGAGGGGGTCGCTAAGAGTCAGACACAACTGAGTGACTTCACTTTGACTTTTCACTTTCAGGCATTGGAGAAGGAAATGGCAACCCACTCCAGTATTCTTGCCTAGAGAATCCCAGGGATGGGGGAGCCTGGTGGGCTGCCGTCTATGGGGTTGCACAGAGTCGGACATGCCTGAAGCGACTTAGCAGCAGCAGCAGTGGGGAAAGAGGCTTAGATGATTTGAAGTTGGGCTTTTCTGGAGGCTCAGTGGTAAAGAATCTGCCTGTCATTGAGAAGACACGGGTTCAATCCCTGGTTCAGGAAGATCCCCTGGAGAAGGAAATGGCAACCCACTGTAGCATTCTTGCTGGAAAGCCCCACGGACAGAGGAGCCTGGGAGACTAGAGTCCGTGGGGCTGCAAAAGAGTCGGACACAGCTTAGTAACTAAACAACAACAGTTTGAGGAACACAAGCCTGAGCAGGGTGAGTGCCAGCATCTGAGAGCACTATGCTAAGTGCTTTCCCAATTAATTCACTTAATTCACACACCCCTATGTGGTAGGTATTACTAGGCCCATCTTCCAAGTGAGGAAACAGCACCGAGAGCTGAACTTGCCACAGAGCACATCAGCAGCAGAGCCCGAGTCTGAACTCTGACTGCCCAGTCCGGCCTGTTACGCATTGCATACCCACAGCGTCTGCTTCGTCTGATGCCACCTTCTCACATGTGAAAGGGAAGCCGACCAAAGAAGCTCGTGCCACGGAGGAGACGGCTGTGTTTGTGAGAGGGGGGCTTCTTCTGCACTCACCTCAAAGCCAGGCAATTTAATTTTCTAATGCTTGAGTTCAGCAAACAGCACCCCCAGGGTCCCCTCACAGAGTCCAGAGAGTTCTACTGCAACAGCTGGAGGTAATGAAGTTGGTTAACAGGGCTCATGACCATATGTGTTAAGCACTCAATCTGTGCAGTGTGAACCTGGCTAGAAGATATTAAACGCGCTCACACCCTTTATTCCAGAGGACTCGGGTTCTTTCTCATCATGTGTCATTTTATCTTCTCTATGGTTCAGAGATTCTGGAAAGGGCAAGATCCTTCCGTCTCCCAATCTTGGCCAAGGTCACTTGCGTGAACGTTCAGCAGAGAGTGGGAAGGTTTCCAGAAGACAAGAAAAGAGGGAGTCAGGTCCCCTGTCACAAAGTGTCTGGTAGCACCTGGCTCTCAGTCTGCCCTTGTTTGCTCCCCACCTGGACATCGATGCCAACTCCCCTAACACAGGACACTCAGTTTGTCTCTGAAACCAACCATGGGCTTCATCAAACCCAGTTGATACTTCTGGTGGGAAGAAAGAGGACAGACAAAAAAAGACAACACAGCTGTAACTGTCAACGAAGCCTCTCCTTTCTCTGGGCCGCCCACAGTCGCGCACCTGCCACAGAAAAAGCACAGAGCAAGGGGAGGGGCAGCCACTCCTGTCCCACCAGCTGGACAGGCCACTGCCTCTGGAGTCCCCAGCATCCTTGTTCACTGTCCCTCCAATGAGAGCTGGCTAACATCGCCTCCTACAAGCAAAACCCATGCTTTTGTTTGTATATTTTCATTCTGTAGTAAGCCTCAAACAACTCTTTAAAAAAAAAAATAGGAAAACTGAGATCCAGGGAGGTTAAGGACTTGCTCCTGGTCACAGACTTTGTGAGTATAAGTGAGGGCAGGTCCCAGCAAGGCCAGGCTCCTACTGGAGGTGGTAGGAACGTCTCTTCCCCACCACCTGCCCCCCACATCCACACTCCAACGAAAAGGACCACTCGTTGTCCTGCACAGGTATTCCTGAGCCACGCTATCACCCTGTGTTGTGACAGTCTGTTTATGGATCTTCTCCCACATAGTACTCTGAGTTCCTCGAGAGCAGTGACCATGTCTTACTCATCTTTGCACTCCTGGTATCTAGCAGCTAGTGATTTCCTAATAATGTCTGGCCAAGAAAGAGTGGGAAGGCAGGGAAGGTGGGATGGACAAAGAGGGCGGGGCGAGGAGAGAGAGCTGGAGTGGGGGGAGGACTAAGGAGGGAAGAAGGAGAGAAGGGGGAGTACGCAGGAAGGCAGGCAGGAGCAAGCGGGGAAAGAGGGCTGAGCAGGCGCCAGGAGAGAAAGTCACCTCAAGGCAACGGGGCTGGACCACGCACGTGACCCTCTGCTGATCCAGGTGGGCTCAGGCGCGGGCTGCAGCCCCCAGAACCCGTCCAGGACAGACTTAGGGAGCACTTGAAACAGGGTGGTCATCAGCTACCCGGCAGGCCTGGCAGGGTCCCAGGAGGCCACTGCCCTCCTCTCTCTCCCACCTTGAGAAAGTGAGGGGACGGGTGCTGCTGCTTCTCGGGCGCGCCTGCGCCACCCCGCATGCCTTGCCGTGCCCACCTGTCAATGGAGGCTCCTTGTTGTCCTGGATGATGGGCATGGATTCAGGGGAAGGGGACCGGCGATTCAAGCTAGGGCGGCTGCTCCTCTGGATGCTCAGCCCCGGAGGTGGGGTGAGCTTTGGGGGTGCTTCCCAGGTGAGGAGCTGGCATCACAGGAACCTGAAGAAGACTCCC
>SJXQ01009757.1:314514-338959 GCA_006408695.1 Aepyceros melampus
GACTCCCCACAAAGGACCACTCCGCCTCCCTGAGGCAGGACGGAGGTGCAGCCCCTGTGGGAAGGGGCTCCTGTAACACTCGGGAAGCCGCTGGAAACCATAACTCAGCAAGCTGGCCTCTCTTGAGAATTTCCCTGGGACGAGGAACTAAGGAGGCTTCTTCCTCAGCCTGAGCCCCTGTGAGGCCCCCCTGTCCTCCCGCTTTTCTAGAAAGTACCAGGTCCCCAAGCCCTTCCTACATGGCCACTGCTCACTCCTCACGTGCTTGTGGAGACCCTGTCTGCAAGGCACACTGGCCCTGGGGCGGCAGGTGGGGCAGGAGAGGGCAGAGGGGCTTCTTGGCTTTCTCTGAAAAGTCCAGAATGATGCCATCACACTGCAAATCCTGCCCAACCTCTTTGGAAATACAAGCCCTCAAGCCAAATCTGGCATGCGCCAGGCAGCCAGGAACCTAGCAATGAAGCAGGAAGTTATTCCAGTGGATCTTGTGGCTTCTCCTTTGCACCAAAGAGCTGAGTGGAGGAGCGGCGTCCAGGCTCAGTCACATTGGGCTCTCTCAACAGACAGGGCAGTTGTTGCGAGGCAGAATGTGGGATCGTGTCAGCTGGAGGCCACGGAGACACCCACAAGGACAAACCACTGCTGAAGCATCAGTCAGGGAAAGCCAAGGGCGCTGAGTTCTCATTCGGACCCTACGGCTCACGTGCGGTGTTCTCTCAGGCAGGCCACAGGCCTCTCCGATCCTCGGGGAGGATCTCATCTGTGCAAGGCCCTAAGGCCGAGCGAGGGCAAGGAGAAAGAGGAAGCAAACGGTGCCCCAGTGGGCTCAGACCCTGAAAGGATGAAACCCACTCCCAGTAGAGCCGCCAAGGTCTTCACAAGCCACACCCACCCCAGCCTCCTACTCCAGGATCCCGGAAGTGTTCTCTGCATTTCAGCTGCTGATGTATTTCCAGTTCCCCTCCAAGCACACTGTTCTTCTGCCTGAGCTGCACCCCTTCCACCCCCTCACCCACACTCTGAGGCTGAGCCCAAGCCTGCCCCCTGCAGCTGCTCTTGACTTCCACTCAGATGTTTTTGTCTTCCTTCCTCTGTGTTTACAAAGCACTCAGTGCATCTAATCTTATTTTTCTCAATTCTTTGTTTACAAGTCTGTCTCCTCTGCTAGACTATGAACTTTAAAGGGCCATGTTAAATTCATTTCCATTCAGCAGACATTCAGTAAACGTCTGCTCTGTGCCAGGCCCTGTGAGGCACCAGGATACTGAGAGGGAAAGGTGGTCTCATGTCTGGGGTCGCCAATGTCGCCAGTGTCCAGGGCATCACGGGTACAGAGCCCAGCCTACCTCCCAGTCAGGAAAAGCAGAGGCCAGGACCGGCCCGTGGGCTCCACATGGCCTGCTCTGCCCCCTTTGTCTTAGCAGGAGAAGCTGAGAGCACAGACGATGACCACTTCTGAGAAGTTCACTACGTACTGTATAGGCACTGCTCTCTGTACTATTTTTTTTAATCCTCAAATTAACCCTCTGACAAAGGCCTCTGTAGATGAGTCACGTGATGCTCAGAGAGGATGAGAAAGCTGCTCAAGGTCACATAGCAGGTAGCAGAGCTTAGCTAGGGCCTCAGATCAGTCTGACCACCCCTTGCCTTGAGTCTCATGCTGCCCAGTTTAAATATACAAACAAATGGGCCCCTGTGTGTGCCCAGACTTCTTTTTTTAAGGGAGGAAATAATGATGTGTTAACTCAAGGCTCTAAACTGTATGACTTTCATCCTAGCTACCCAGCTGGCCTGCTGGAAATTCTCAATTCCTTTCCTTTCCACTGCAATAGAAGTTTCCAAAACAAATAAGCCAGGCCAGCTCCCCACCCTGACTGGGGAAGCCAGTGGGACTGCAGGGCAGAGGGCTGCCATCCAGCTTCTACCACCTTCAAAGTGTCATTAGCTGCTGCTGGGCAGGTGCCTGGGTCCCTGCAGCCTCAACCACCGTCCCTATTATCCAGAGCTATCAACCACTGAGATTATTCTCCTAACAGGGAAACAGCAGAGAAGGGGCCGCCCGTGGTCTGCTCCCCCACCAGCCATGATCAGCTTCGCAAATGTGCCCCTCCACATTCCCCTAACCAGTATTTCTCTCTCAAAGTCCAGCTGGAGCTACTACCCAAGCAGACTGCTCTGCCTGGGCTTCAGGGGCTACTCTCTAACACTCCTTTCACTTCTCCTGCGACCACCCCACCCCCCAGCTCAAACCAAGCTAACCGCCCCAGCGACTTTGCAGATGCCTTTCCTGTCTCATGGAGTATCATTTTACTGATGCAAGTTCTCCTCCTTCTTCCCATCCTAAATCTGAATCATCTCTTTCAGGATGGTTCTGACAGGTTGCGGAAACTGCTCAAGGCCACACGCGGGCTGCAGAGCTTAGACAGGACCTCAGGTCAGTCTGACCATCCCTTGATCCTAGTCTCACGCTGCCCACCTCAAATATTCGAACAAATGAGCACCTATGTGCATCCAGACTTCTTTTCTTTAAAGGAAATAATGGTGTATTATTAATAACTCAAGGCTCTAAACTGTGTGACTTTAGCTCTGACATGGTCCTAACAGACCATGCCCAACACCAGTCTTGCCTTTGCTTTGTATTTCCTCAGAACTTAATATCCTCCCTGCAGCTATGTTGGAGGGAACTATTTGTTACAGGCATTCATTTGACAAACGTTTACTGAGGCCCCTCAACTAAGTGCCAGGCATTTATTGTGTGTCTACCGTGTGCCCAGCACTCTGCTAAGCACTGGACATTCAGCGCCCTCGAGGAGCTTCGTGCACTGCTGCTAACCCCCTTCAGGCCCTTCCCTGGGGGACGCACTAAGATCGGGAGCTCTCTGAAAACCATCTCCTCTTTGTCATCCTCACATCTGTCATTAACAAAGAACTTCTACTTTTGCAAGGTGCTTTTGCATCCATTATCTCATTTTATGCGCAGAGCCCTGTATAAGGTAAGGTTGAAAGAGATTAAAAAATCAATACAGTATACTTACACATATATATGGAATTTAGAATGATGGTAATGATAAACCTGTACGCAAGACAGCAAAAGAGACACAGTTGTATAGAATGGCCTTTTGGACTCTGTGGGAGAGGGAGAGGGTGGGATGGGTTGGCAGAGTGGCAATGTAACATGTGTGATATCATAAGCGAAACGAATTGCCAGTCCAGGTTTGATGCAGGATGCAGGATGCTAGGGACTGATGCACGGGGATAATCCAGAGAGAGGGTGTGGGGCGGGAGGGTGGAGGTGGGGGTCGGGATTGGGAGTTCATGTACACTCATGGCTAATTCATGTCAATGTGTAACAAAACGAATACAGTATTGTAAAGCAAAACAAACTAAAAAATAAAAATTAATTAAAAAAAAAAAAAAAGATTCTATGTGAAGGAGGGGCCCGAGGCCCAGGGAGATTAAGTGATCTGTTCAAGGTCATTTGGTTGCTGTGACCTGGTTAGCAGCCAGGTCACCAACAGGATTCAGGTCCTTTGACCCCGGGCGAGTGACCGATGCGTGAAACCCTGCCCCATAAAAGGCAGGCAAGGGTCATCGAGATGGGGCCTGAGTGACGACCCACTTCTCAAACTCTGTTGCTGCCAATGGATCTCAAGGAAGAAAGAGGCTAAAGCGAAAATAGAGAGGCTTAGAAAATGCTTGTGCAATTGGAAACTTTGAAGTTTATCTGTGTATTCCTGGTATATAAATAGGCACTCTGTACATATCTGTCAAGTGAATGAACAACTCGCTAGACAGGCAAACGGCAGAGGGTATGAACCAGCTAATAATAACGGCTATTTGAGTGCGTACTTTGTGTCAGGCATAATCCTAAATGCAACTCACTTCATCTTCACAACCATCTTTTGAGATAGCTCTTACCATCTCCCTTGTACAAATGAGATAAAATGAGGTAAATACCCAGAATGGCAGGCCCTGGACAGAAGCCAGTCAGACCGACCCCAGAGCGTGCTCTTGAGCACGTCAGCCAAGTGCGGGTCATACGCTCCTGCCATCCATGATAGCCACTCAATTCCCACTACACGCACACTGAATGAGTGTTCTGATGAGTGCTGAGTGAAGGCTGAAGTCACACTTCTGCCCTGGGCCCCAAGTTTCTGCATGAGTCACCCCTGGCTGTAATGAAGTGTAATAAAAATCCAGCCTCGGGTAGGGGCGGAGGGTGTGTGTCAGCTGCACAAGGACTTCACAAGTCCTCTCCAGTGTCTGCACCCCAGAGTCCAGCCGTGACCGGTGGGCCTATTCCCCAAAGAGCAGCTCTCCACTCTGACTTGATTGCAAAACAGGCCTGGTAAGAATCGGGGCTATGAATGGTGAAGACCAGAGTGCCCAGGAAGGAAATTTCTAGCATCTCAACCAAGGCTGAAGTAGAAGGCAGCGTTAAGGAGGGTAGGGTAGTGTTCGTCACTGGGACAAAGACATGCTGGAAAGATTTATAAATAGGCTAAAGAGAGGGGCCTCCGTGAATAACTCCTTTATGGGAGGGGACGGGAAGGACGGGACTAGGCAACCCCAGCTCTGGCTATTTTCAGCCCCCATCAGAAAAGGAGGCAGACCACTTAGGAAAAGTCTCACCACAAACAAGACGGGGACAGGGGCCAAAGAAAGAGCAGGCGGAAATAATCTTCTCTGAGGCGGCTTTCTCTGACAAAATCTTAAGTGGGAGGGACAAGATTCAGAAGAAATGATCCGAAGCGGGAGAGGCTATTCCAGAAATCACAAATGCTGAAGATTTGTGCCTAAAGGTTGCTGAATTATAAGCTGATTCTGATCTTAGAGCTTCTGT
Source organism: Aepyceros melampus (assembly GCA_006408695.1). Classification (NCBI taxonomy): domain Eukaryota; kingdom Metazoa; phylum Chordata; class Mammalia; order Artiodactyla; family Bovidae; genus Aepyceros; species Aepyceros melampus. The sequence continues at coordinate 319,358 of SJXQ01009757.1, forward strand.
GTGATCTTGGGCCAAAAGCTTACTGCACCATCCCTAGACTTCAGCTCCTCTGGTTATTAAGAGGTATGTGTCACCTGGACATGTCTTCATCCTCTGGCACAGGAACCATGCTAGGGTCCAGGAGAGCAGAGACCAGAGGATGCTTGGAATTACTCAGAGGAGAAGAGATGCAGAAACATGAGATTGGTCGGAGCTCTCGGCGATGGACAGGCAGGAGCCATCTCCAGGCAGCGCTTCAGGTGCTCCAGTTGCAGAGAGGAGCAACTATTCTGATTGTATTAGAGCTCCTGCGAGATGGGGAAGAAGTGCCTCATGCACCTTGGGCAGGTGACATCTCTGCCCAGTTATCTGTGACTTTAGATGTCCAGGGTCAGCCCACAGAAGCTGAATGGAGGGGGTGGAAATGTTCCCTGTGATTTAAGCAACATGGAGAAAAGCAGACCAGGATTAGAGAGCTGACAGTGAGAATCTCCAGGGATGGGTGGCCAACTGTTCCAGTTTGCCCAGCAAGGAAGGGTTCCCAGAATGCTGGACTCTCAGTGCTAAAGCAGAGACACATCAGGACAAATGGGCCACCCTAATGAAGGGCTCACATGTGAAAGAAGTCTCTGGTTTGGCAAAGAACCCACGGGCACCATGTGGAATCCTGATGCTCAGAAATACCGAAAGGGCAAGTCCCAGGATTGGGAGGTCAAGTGCCCTGATGCCTCCCAGTGAGCCTTTGGGCACAGACTGGCCTTGCTGGGCCTTAGTTCCTCCAGAAGACCTAGATAAGTTTGCCTTCTGCACTTGAAAATCTGCCGGAAAACGACTGAAGGTGCTCAGGACCCTGTGCCCTGAAAAAGTTCCTTCTTGGAAATTTCTTAGCTCCCTGACTTTCCCCAGAGGTCACTTCATCCTTCCAAGATCTCAGGGGTCAGAGCAGGCAAGGGACTGAAAGATGGACATGAGGAGAGGTAATAACAGCCATTTCCAGGCGGCCAGTGCCAAGCACAGCCAAGCAAGCAGCTACTAACTTCTAGGCTGGACAGAGCACAAAAAGGGGCAACGCCCCCCATTCTTCACCCTGCCCAGCGTCCTCCCGAAAGAGTCCAGTGCCACGGACTGAGCTCCCCCTGGCTTGAATCCATTTAATTTTCCCTAAGCTGGTTTGTAGGGCAGGCTGCTGCGCAGTCAACGTGTCCAGTCCTGCTGTGGCCGCCTTTCCTACGGCCGAGGGCAGGCTCCAGTTCCATGCTCCTTCTGCCAGCTGAAACAGAGCCCAGCTCAAACTGGGCCCCTGAGTTCAAGGAGACCAGAGGGCATGGCTGGATACTCAGCTCCTCTGTCCCTTAAAGGAGTCTGCCCCCATTCTAAGGCCTAGAAGAAGGAACAGGGGTGAAGAAGTTAGGATGGAGAAAGCTTCTCCCTCCTGCCTCTGCCGACTTAGTTATTTCTAAATTCAGCAAATGTCCTATAGCACACACTCTGTGCAAAGCATAAGGCAAGAAAGGGCACTGACACCCAGACCCAGAACCCGGGGGTGCAGGACTCACGGAGCTGAAGGCTACAGACTTCCCCAATTCTCACTCTAAGGTTCTAAGTACGACTGCCCGGCTCTGCCTCCGCACACCCACCCAAGGGAGCACGCAGAGACGGGGAGATAAAAGGCAAAGAAGAGAAGCCCCAAATCCTGGTTAATTCATGAAGCAGAGCTCTGTGGGATAGATAATCAAGCTTTGCCTCATTATACGACACATTCCTAACAGACAACCATTTTGAGACCGAAGTCCACACCTTAAGGATCAAGTTAGAGAATTTTTAAAGAATCTAAGGAGAAATGTAGTCAAACCCCTTTTCTTTCTCCTTGACTGGTTCATACATCCATCCATCCATCCATCCATTCACTCAGTTTGTATTTCACGAGTGCCTTCGGCGGGCCAGCACGGAGCTAGGCATTAGCACTCTGGGAGGAAGTGTAATCCAGCCTCACTCCGGCTATATCATCCAAATGTTCAGAGCTCTGTGCCCTTGAACTCTGCTCACTGCCCAAACCCTGGGGTCCTCTGCTTAGAAGTGCAGGCAGAAGCCAGCTCCAGACAGTAGCCTCTGTAGTCTGGAGTTACGGACAAAGCGGGTACTTGGGTTTCCGCCTCGCCCCAGTCTCTCCCTTACCACTTTGTCCTCTGCCTGGGATGGAAACTTTGCCCTATCTGCTCACATGCTTCAGTCACAAGGCTGAGCTCCCACAAAAGCAGCAGCTCAAGGATCCAACAGGCCGGCGCCAGCAAACAGAAACGCAGCCATTTATTTCGCTCATTCAGTACCAGTCTTCCTGTTTTGATGCCTAGGAAGGCAGTGCGAGCTCACTGCTTGCCCGGCCTTCCCACCGAGTGCTCACTCCCTGCTCCTCTCAGCCCTTTCTGTCTCTCATGAGGCCCACAAATGGCGTCCTGTTGTCTACACAGCCCAGCGCTTGAGAGTTCGAGAGCCAGCCAGCGATCAGAGCTCACACGAGCACAGAAGTTTGGTGCCTGCCAGTCCCCTCTCCTTCTGTGAGCCCCTTGCAGGGCCCTGCTCCGCCGGGCATCTCTGGCCCACTGAGTCCCAGGAGTGCACCGAGTCCCGTGCCCGACTGGCACCTTGGAAGGAGGCTTCCACCTCTGCCCGGGCGGGCTGCTGTGCCTGCCTGTCTAGCTGCAGATTTCTACCTCTGATCTGCATGGGCAGATGGGCAGGCAGCTGTGCCAGGCCCCAGGGGACTGCAAGCTCCCGGGGAGGAGGAGTGTCCACCTGGCTCACTAGGCCCAAGGCCTCAGGGGGCCTCCTCAAGGATAAGAAACAGTCAGGCCTCCAAAAGGGAAAAATACAAGAGGGAGTCTCAGCCAACCCCTGTGGCCTCCCACTCCCTCCTGCCTGCTCCCATTCCTAAGGCAGGGACAGAGCAGGCATCAGGGAGCCAGGGAGGCCAGACTGCTTCTCCCATTTTATGCACACCTTCTGACTTGCTGTGTTTCTGAGAGCGACTTCTCTGGATACAACCTCATCCTCCTTAAAACTTGGGCTGAAGCCCTAGGCTGCTTTCTGAGGACTCTGGCTAAGCTGAAAAGAAATGAATCACTACCAAAGGCTGCTTGACCTCCTTATTGGTGGCTCCTGGAACAGCGAGCATACAATCCTCTTTCTGTGACATACAGTTAGCTCTCAACTGTCTGCCACTGCTCTGCCCTTGTAGAGTCTGCTGATCTCACAGCTAGACACCCGATTGCTCTTCCAGCAGCCAACATTTACTGAGCACCTACTGTGTGTCAGGCACATGCTAAGCCCTTTGTTTACATTATTTCATTTAATATCCCTGTAAGGTAGGTGGAGACACCTATTCACAGAGAAGTTAGCTCCCTTGCTGGAGGCTAGGAAGTTGGATCAAAATCCATACTCAAGCAAGCCGGTCTCAACGCTTCACTCTTACACTCTCACGCGTGTGTGGGTGTGCATCCGTGCGTGTAAATACATGCACTTTGTAAACTACAAACTACTGTACAAATATAAAGGAGTTATTATCAGGTCAAGCATAGTACTATGAGCCAGGCTGGTGGGTACAGGAGATAGCGAAGGTTTGTGTCTGAGCAGTAATCTGATTAAAGATGAACTGTATTTCAGAGGTAACTGGAAAAGTTATTTGGAGTATCCTGGGCTTTGACACCCTCCATCAACACAAAGGCTTGAAATCTGACTGAACGCCGTAGAGGTGTAAAAGACTCTTTCTAAGTCCCAACCTGGCATTTGTAAGACACCTGTCTTACCAATCCACAGAGACACCAGGATGGATGGGAGGGGCTACCCTGTTGCCATGTGGACACAGCCTCCACAGCAACACCTCCCAGAGAAGGAGGCTTCTTTCCAAAGCGAGAGATCACTTACTGTGGGATGAAAGAAGCAACGTCTAATTACAAAGAGTCATTTATAGGCCCTTAGCCTGTAATGAATGGATGGATCCAGGCAATGATCATCAAGGAGGCTAATGACACAAAAGGGACGACAACCACACATTGTGTGTCTCCTGATAGATGTACACACCACAACCAAGAGAGTCTTGCCCCTCTAATAAATAAGTTAAAGGAAGCTGAGTTTGACCAAGCCCTAAATCTATGCACAGGAAATACAGAGGCAGTGTGTGCGCGTGTTTTAAGTCACTGCAGTCGTGTCCACCTCTTTGCGAACCTATGACTATGGCCTACCAGGCCGCAGGGACAGGGGAACATGTTAAACGGCATGGTGAGGAGGCAGTCAGCCGATCCAGAATGTGAAGGGCTCTGTAAGACAAATGACCCAGCTTCTTCAGCAAAACGTTACAAGAGAAAGAAAAACATTACCTACAGGCAAGAGTGACTCTTGGCTATAGCAACCAACCACAGTGCATGGACTTAATTGGAGCCAAATTAAAAAAAAAAAACTAGGAAATAAATTTTTGATAAGCAGGGAAATAAGAATACCAACTGGACATTTGATATTAAGGAAGTATTCATTTGTTTAGGTGTGACAATGATTTTTTTCAGAGTTTCTATCTTTAGAGATGAAGTGATAAGCTGTCTAGAATTCTCTTCAAAATAATCAGAGGGTAGAAAGGACTGGGAGTGTATGTAAAACAACACGGGCTGTGAGATGACTTAAAAACTTTGAGTGTGTGAGAGCTATTACACTCTTCTCTCTACTTTTGTGCACGTCTGCAGCTTTCTACAATAAAAAAGGTTTTTAAGTGAAAATCAGACTCTCCGTGATCATCACTGTGGTAGTGCAATAATGTGTGTGTGTTAGTCGCTCAGTCGTGTCCGATTCCATGCAACCCCATGGACTGTAGGCCACCAGGCACCTCTGTCCATGGAATTCTCCAGGCAAGAGTCCTGGAGTGAGTAGCCCTTTCCCTTCTCCAGGGGATATTCCTGACCCGGGACCGACCCCAGGTCTCCTGCATTACAGGTGAATCCTTTACCATCTCAGCCACCAGGGAAGCCCAGTGCAGTAACAAACTCCTCCAAACTGGCCAGGGCACTGGCTCTGGCCTCTGTTCCCCGACTCTTGAGAATGATGGAGAGGAGCCCCAGACTGCTTTTCCCTTTCCAGTACTGCCACTGCAGCACTTACCACCTTCTCAGCAGATCCCCTGGGGCCCCTGACAGCGGCAGAGCCAGCACTCTGCAGAGAAAGCAACTCTCCCAGGGTCGCGCCCCGAGACAGCAGTGGGGCCATACCACAGCTCTGGAGGGGGACACCACACTCCAGCGTTCCCTCAGACCATCCTAGCTCGGAGCCGAAGACAACAGCTCTCCCAGCCGCATCCCGAACTTAGCCTCGCACTACCCCGCAAAGCAGATCAAACCCATGCTGCCTTTCCACCTCCACTGGGAGAAAGCAGAGGAGGAAGGTGGAGGGAGGAGCAAGGCAGCACAGGCTGCCACGGAGCCCGGAGCCCCAGTGCCCCCCAGCCCAGCCCAGGGACCCAGGCTGAGGCCAGCCTCACCCTGGGCAAACAGCTGGCACCACCCAGGCGGGTCCTCCCCTGGCACTTCCTGGAGCTATGGCTCACAGAGCTCCCAGGAGAGGAGACAAGGCTGGGGAGAGGGCACGGAAAAGTCGGGGGGGAAGGGCGGGACGGTCTGGGGTCGCTGCAGCGCCTCCAGAAGGGAGGACGAGGAGCGGTGAACACCAGACCTGGGGCATTCCAGAGCTCAGAGCTCCTGGGGAAATAACTGAATCAAAGGCAGAGAAGAGAAAAGAGAGCAAAGGAGGAAACAGCAGCAGGAGGGAGGCCAGAGAGACGGGGTGGGGCCAGGCCGGGCCCAGGGCTCCACAGCCAGAACCAGGGCTCGGTCACCGGCCCAGCCACCCCGCAGCCCCAGCCCCGCCCGAGCGGCCGTGCCCAGCCGTGAGCTCAGAGGGGGCCTCTGTCTCGCTGGCTGCGCGCGGGCATGCAGGTGCCGGCTCGACAAACCTGGCCCCTCAGCCCTCGCCTACCTCCTGGCAGCTGGTCCAGAGAGACGGACGATCCACCTGCCTCCTGAGCAGGGAGAGCCAGGGCAGGCTCCACCCCAGACCGAGGGGCCTATCCAGGTAGCCTGCCGGAGCCCGCCCTTTCAGGACACACCGCTCAAGGGGACATAGGCTTAACCGAGCACTCCTCCAAGGCACCTGCTCCATATTCATGCCCACGCTGGGCGGTCACGGGATGACCGCCGCCCATCTCTCATGCTCACTGACCTTCAGGGGCCACAAGACCCAAAGTTACCTTGGAGCCACCCCTCGGGCCCTGAGGATGTGGACCACGAGTCTCCCACTGAGCTCAAGGGCCCTCACAAGTAACCTCAGAGGGAGTGCCGACGTGGAAGCTCAAATCCTGGCTCTGCCACTTGCTGGCTGCGACCTAAGGCAAGTCCCTGAACAGCTCCAAGTCTTCATGATAAAGTTAATGACCCTGGGGCTCAGCCTGCACCTGCAGAGAGATGGGAGCGTGCACGGAGGACAAGGGTGCAGACAGGAAGCGACGCTCTATAAATGCTAGGTATCACTACCATAAACAACGTTCTGGCCACACCTAGGAAGGAGGAGGCAGGTTTCTGTCAGGCTCTGCAACGCCATCCCAAGAAAGCATAAGGCAAACAACGCACCAAGCCAGAGAGTACCGAGGCTGGGTCTCAGCACCCTGTGCAGAACAGCAGAGCCCCCCACCCCCACCCCACAAGCCCCATCAGAGGGAAAACGCAGGCACAGGACAGTCAAGAGGGAAGGCCCACGGAAGCGTGATCTGGGGTTTCTCTAGCCATCAGGCTTCAGCACTGAAAGCAGGGTGGCTCCGGAAGAGCAGGCTGTTCATACCCCAAGGGTTGCTTCTCCTTTACTCCTCCAGGGAGGAAGTTGTGGGCTGCAGGAATTTCCACGAGCAACTGAGGCTCCAAAGTTTTCTGTCTCTCCTAAGAATAATACTGTAAACAATAATCTCTGACATTGGCACCTTGCTTTATGTACACGTGGCCTGCTCCCCAGTTGCAGCTTCACAGAACCCAAAGGAGGAAGCCTTACACGGTCAGCCCTAGACCACCACTGATTAAACAGCTGGGGCTCAGAGGGGAGAGTGAGTGATCCGAAGCTGCATATCTTAGGGGACTGCCCAGGAAACCCAGCTCTGCCTGTCAGAGCCCATTTCTGCCCCTCGGGCAGCCCAGGGCCTGGCCCTCAGGGGAAGGGTAGACACTAAACACGGAGGCCAGGTCCTGCTCTTGGGACAGGCCCCCGGTCCTAGTTTACAGCCGCTCTGGGGAGAGCTCCCGTGACGGGCTACCTCAACCAACCGTTAGCAACCTAGAATCCAGATCAGACAGGTTCAGGGGCCTCAGGGGATAAAGGCAGATCAGGCGAGTTCAGGGTTTCACTGGCAATAAATTCCCTTAAAAATTTAAGAAATGTCCATTCATCATGCTCCTGATCGACAACAAATTTTTACTCAGCTTATTCAAAATGACAAAGTCCCTCCGTGAGTTGTGAGCTCTGAGAGGTCCAGCCTTGGACCATTTCTCCCCAGGTTCTGCATACAAATGGGCAGGAGTAATAGCATGCTGACTGTGGCTGTCGTGGAGGAAAATGAGAATCCCCTGTCTCCAGAACCTTCCCTGGGAGCAGGCCTCGGACAGGGTGGAGCAGGCAGTATGGACCAGACATGCTTCAGCCCAGGTGCCAGAAAAAGGTCCCATGAGGCGATCATGCATCTAGCAGGGGAGTAAGACAGAGAGCATAGCTCCCCCATCTCAGAGAGAAGCCAAGTAGGGGAGGCAGTAAGGTGAGTTGGAAGGAAAGTCCCCTGTGCGTCCTGTTCAACGAAATCTTAAATCTTTGAGCTAAAAGAAACAGTTGATAAAAGACTGCGAGCCTCCAAACTTTTCTAATTATTCATAAAATATATTTGCACTTCCTGTAAACTCACCATTGGATGAAGGCTCTGGGCCTGCTTTTCTAGATTTGGTCTGATGAGACCACCTGGAAAAAGACAGAGACACTTTCCTCCCAAGGGACTCTTTCATCCTCTTGGCCTCCCAAGGGTTAACCAACAGACGCCCCTCCGCCTTCCCAGCCAGGCTAGGGTAGCTGGCGAGTGTGGGGGGCGGTGGGAGGATGTTTAGCTTGGCCTCAGCCCAACTCTGCAGGCAACTATACTCAACATATAGCCACCCGGGCTGGGCGCCTTGGACCAAGCCCCTCCCTGCCTTCCCCACCCGAGACAGGCTCCCGAGAAGGCCCCTCTTGGGGGAGGAGGGAGGGAGGGGGCGGCTGTGTTTCAGGATTCTGGATCCCAAATGCATCTCTGAGGCGGCAGTGGCAAGGCAACTGGGCTAGGCAAGAAGACACTGAGGACAGGCTGGGCAGCCTCAGCTCTAGGGGTGGCAGTGCCAGAAAGATGGTGCCAGTGTTGACGAGCAGACCAGGACCTTCGCCTTCCCCTTCCCTGCGGGGTGGGAAGGTGCAGGGAAGGGCCGTTCTCAGCCAGGCGCGGGGCCCGATGGCCCCTGTGCGGCGTGGGCGCAGCCGCAGCTCCCCTCAGCCTCCCACAGGCCCGCCGCCGCGCGCCACAGCCCTGTCACTGCCTCAGCGACGCTCACGGCCAGAAACAGCCCTGCCGGACCCTGTCAGAGGTGCCCCTAAGGTGTCCCGGGGGCGCCTCAGCCCTCCCCCAGAGTTCACCCTTCCCGAGTCCTACTGTTCTAACAGACAACTGGAACCAGAGCGCAGGGCAAAATCTCCTATATGAGATTGTCCAGTGAGCGTGTCCAGTTTCAGAGGAGCCTTCCAAGGGCTCCTGTACCTCATCTCCCAATCGGTTACCCTAACGCTCACCATAACCCTGGCCTTCCTGCCTCCACTCACCAATTCAGATGTATCCTAAGATTTGGATTTCCAACCTCACCCTCTAAGCCCCTGAAATAACTCTCAGTTTGTCCTTAGAAACTCCCATCACCAATCAGTCTCCCCCATCAGTGATGCGGTCTTTATTTTTTTTGCTAAAATTTTATTTTTACTTTATTTTACTTTACATTACTGTATTGGTTTTGCCATACATTGACATGAATCCGTCACAGGTGTACATGAATTCCCAACCCCGAGCCCCTCCCACCTCCTACCCCATATCAACTCTCTGGATCATCCCCGTGCACCAGTCCCAAGCATCCTGTATCCTGTATCGAACATAGACTGGCGATTCATTTCTTACATGATAGTATACATGTTTCAGTGCCATTCTCCCAAATCATCCCACCCTCTCCCTCTCCCTCAGAGTCTAAAAGTCCCGTGATGTGGTCTTTAAACTACAGACTATCCGGCGCCCAGGAACCCACCTGAACTATGGACTCCCCTGTTCCACGTTTCCATGCCCTGGAGGTGAAATACCTCTGAACCTGGTCTCCTCTACTTCCACCCCCACTACCTGCACTCTCCTCCCCTCTGCGAACGATAATTTAGTCCTGCTCATAAACCTCCACTGACTATAGGATAAAAGCTAAACGTATTACCTCGAAACCCAGGGCCTTCTATAACCCAGCCCCAATTTGTCCAGTATGATCTACTTGCACCCTACAACCAGAAGCATAGATTTCCTGTAAGTGTTACAAGCCACTGTGCCAGAGGAATTCTAGTGGAAGGAGAGACCACTTCTGTCTAACCGTCAGGGGTGTGTGTGTGTGTGTGTGTGAAGTATTGTTTAGAGTTATGCACTGGGCCAGCTTGTAACTGGTCTGCCCTGCTCCTCCTCACTCTCCCGCTCTACCCCAAGCACCACGAGTTTGCAAGCATGAAGGACACCCGTGTGGATGCAGGAAATGCTGTTTTGCACTGGACCACCTGTCAGACTCCAAGCATCCAGGAACAGAGCCGGACTGTTTAGGAAGCCTTTGCGGATGGCGGAGTAGTTGATGGCACTACACAGAATCACACGAGCCAGCAACTGCTGATGACGAGCCTTCTGCGAGTGCCGGGGCGAGGGGTAAAGAGAGCAGGGCCGGTCTGGAGCGGTCTCCTCCGCAGCTCCTGCGGGCGGTTTGCTTGCAGGGCTTCCGTTTCCCCTCCCCTGAGCCCTGTGGCCCCACCAAATACCCAGCATCACGAGGGAAGAAGAACCTGAGGCAGGGAGGAAAGTTAAGTAATTCCCTTCTCTCTGGACTTCCAGCCTTTTCAGTTTGAATCTCTGGAGGGAAGGGGATGAAAAGAGTTAAGACTCTGTGGGAGAGGAAGAGGGTGGGATGGGTTGGCAGAGTGGCAATGTAACATGTGTGATATCATAAGCGAAACGAATTGCCAGTCCAGGTTTGATGCAGGATGCAGGATGCTAGGGACTGATGCACGGGGATAATCCAGAGAGAGGGTGTGGGGCGGGAGGGTGGAGGTGGGGTCGGGATTGGGAGTTCATGTACACTCATGGCTAATTCATGTCAATGTGTAACAAAACGAATACAGTATTGTAAAGCAAAACAAACTAAAAAATAAAAATTAAAAAAAATAAAAAATAAAAAAAAAAATAAAAAAAAATAAAAAAAAAAATAAAAAAAAAAAATAATAATCCAACTTCTGCTGTCTGTGATTCTGGCAACTCAATGCTTATATATATCAGTGGCCAGGCAGGGGAGTGGGAGACGAAACTGAGCTGGGAATGAAGCAGTAGAAGAGCAGACAGACCAGTGGATGCCTGGACGAGCCAGCGCCTCCCTTCCCAGGCAGAATCTTCAGCCAGAGAAGGCTGAGGCCCGAGCCGAAGCAGCAAGAGGGAAGGGCATCAGGGAAGGAAAGACATAAGTTATCGCTGTCCCCAGCTCTACCAAGGACCTCCCTTCACTGTACTGCAATCTCCTTTCAAGTTCATCTCATAATTCACCCAGTGAAACACCACCACTGCGTAATCATCCTGAATGGCGTACTCGAATGTGACAAGACAGAGAGAGACCAAGAACTGGAATCGGGGCAGAGAGGGGAAGAGAACATGTGAGCAGGAGGGTGAAGAGAAAGAAAGAAAACAAATGAGCTCTTGTTGGAATTAATTTTCAAAGACCAAACAAAAACGATTAAGGTGGAGAATCTGCAGGCTCGGTGCTCCAGGGGAAGCTGTGTTTACAAAGAAGGTGGGAGGGTGCACACCAGGAGAAAGTCCAAGGGAATGGCTCCCGAGTGCTTCAGGGTGAGGCGAGGAGTCTCTGGGCAGCGTGTTCCAGAGCAGTTCTGTATGTGCCGGTGAGCAGTGCAGGCACCCAAAGATGTTAGCAGGGCAGTGCTGTCAGCTGCTCCGCCAGCCAGAGGCATCCCCAGCATAGAGAGTGCTTGTCAAGCCCTTGCCAACAGGAAGTCAGGTCCTAGGAGGCAATATGGAGTGAATGCCTACTCTATAACAAACACCGGATGTGTGGCATGTCTAGTTCACCAAAACAACCCTATGAGGTAAGAGCTATCCTCCCCCTTTTATAGATAAATAAGGTTCTAAGAGGTTAAGTGTACAGGAGAGAAGATTTGCCCCAAGTTCCCCAAGACCTAGGCTCTACAATTTTCTAACTCCATGACCCTGTGATTGTCACCTGCACATATTATTTAAGATTTCTGAACCTCAGCTTTACCACCTGTAAAGCTGAGATATCACTACATACTTTCCAGGTTTTTTTAAGTTAAATAACATAATTTATATAAAGCTCCATATAGCAAGTGTTCAATAGACCTTTCTCCTCTTCCCCCACCACCCTCACATTAAGATAACTTATTCATTCAACAGACAGTGGAGTGGTAAGTGTGTGGAGTGGAGGAGGCGATGGGATTTTGGAAGCTCTTTTTTCATTCCAGGCATTTGGAGTAGGGTGTGGAGGTTAACAAGAAGAAAGGGACAGAGTCCCTGCCTTTGAGCAGGAGTTTACAACCTAACAAGCCAAGCCCATAAATATCTAAATGCTATGATGTGTGATAAGAGCGGTGTGAGACAAGGGCAGACAAAGATACAGAGCCTCGGGAGTTAAGAAAGTGAGGAGAGGAGGGACCAGGAAGAGAGATGTGATGGCTTTAGGGCCCCGGGGAGGCTCTGAGGGGAAATCACAGCTCCTAAGACTGAAAAGAGGCAGGATTCAGAGTGGAAGCCAAGGGGCTCCATCTCTGAAGGCAGAGTCCAGCAGGAATCCATACACACTTTCCACCTCTAAGAACAGAGATCAGAGACGGCTGCGAGTTGGGGGACAGAGTCTGCTCCCCTCCCCTTGCATCGGGTGGACCCACGATTTGGTTTCACCAACAGAATGTAACAGAAGTGATGCTGTATGACATCTGAGGTTATAACATAAGAAGCCTTAAAGTTTCTGCTTGGGTCTCTTGAAATACCCTGTCTGGAGGCACTCCCTCTGGGAACCAAGCCCCACAGCGAGGGGAGCCCTGGCCACGTGGAGAGGCCACGGACAGGTGCTCACGTGCCAGCTCCAGCCGAGCTCCCGGAGGACATTCATGCACGGCATCACCTCAGCTGCCTGGCCTGGTACAGCCTTCATATGGCCATGAGAAAGCCCAAGCACACACCTCGCTGAGCCCAGGAACCCGGCGAGGCTGAGGCACTGAGCTGCCGCGTTTTGGAGGTAATCTAGCCTGCAGTGACTCTCGCCAGAGCACCAGGCCTCGCCTCCACTAGCCTGGGCTGTGACCAGGAGGGAATCTAGCCCGCAGCGACTCTCACCAGAGCACCAGGTGTCGTCTCCACTAGCCTGGGCTGTGACCAGGAAGGGATCTAGCTTGCAGCAACTCTCACCAGACCACCAGGTCTCGTCTCCACTAGCCTGGGCTGTGACCAGGAGGGGATTTAACCCACAGCAACTCCTGCCAGAGCACCAGGTCTCGCCTCCACTAGCCTGGACTGTGACCAGGAGGGGATCTAGCTTGCAGCAACTCTCACCAGAGCACCAGGTGTCGTCTCCACTAGCCTGGGCTGTGACCAGGAAGGGATCTAGCCCTCAGCAACTCTCACCAGAGCACCAGGCCTTGCCTCCACTAGCCTGGGCTGTGACCAGGAGGGGATTTAACCCACAGCAACTCCTGCCAGAGCACCAGGTCTCGCCTCCACTAGCCTGGACTGTGACCAGGAGGTGGTCTAGCCCACAGCAATCCTTGCCAGAGCACCAGGTCTCGTCTCCACTAGCCTGGGCTGTGACCAGGGGATTTGCAGCAAGAGTCTTACTAGAAATGGATGGGAAAAGAGGTGAGAAGACGGCGCTTCAGCTTTGGGAAAGGGAGGTGAGGGAACAGTCTAAACTCTCCAGGAGCCTCCAGCTCCCCTCTCCCCTCAACTTTTCCCAACACAATGCCAGATCAATATAACTCATAATTCAATTTACCCACTGCGAAATAACTGGGAGAAAAAAAATCAGTGACATACAAATGAATAGCAGAGCTATTCATAGCAGCAACAAACTGGAAACAACCCAGATTCCCAGTAATATGAGAAAGCAATACAATCACGGAGTAATGTGACAGAATTATTGATAGCTCTCTAAAATGAAAATTTTATGGACCATCATCATACCTGGAAGTGCTCTGATAAAATAATATTAAGCAAAAAAAAAAAAAAAAAAACGCAGGGCATAGGACAAGAGCTGTACACGAATTATAACTATGTAAAAATATTAACAAAGATCAGAAAGGCCCACAGAATAAAGCACATAGTTCAGTATTTACTCACCCTTGTTTTAAGAAGAGTTAATTAACTACTACTTTCTAAAAGGCACCAGTTCAACCTTACAAATCCTAAAAATAGGGTCATGACTGCATGGGAATTAGAAAATGATATTTTGGAAGATGTCACCCAGGGGATGTGGGTAAAACCCGGAGGGGCTGGGGGATGGATGACAGGAACCGGGGGAGTGGGAGGGGGCTTCAGCATCTCCTCAGCAGGGGAGCCAAATGTTAGGAAACAAACCCTCCATGTTTGCTGACACACTGCAAGGAGAAGGCCTCCTACAAAAACCACCCATTATCCCATAATTATTGTCTCTCTTGTGCCTGCAATTAACGGCTGTCTGAGAGGCGGCTGCCAGGGTAAATAAATGTTCGCCTGCATTACAGTCAATCAGCCAGCTGAAGCGCCAATTACCAAGCCCACTGCAGAGACACTTCCGTAGCCAGCAGTGGTACCCAGCGGTGACCACGGGGAGGAAGGGGATGGGACAAGATGACACAGACCTTCAGCACACTCATACCCCAGAAGCAGGGAAGGGGCGCTCAAAGGGACATCCTGAGCCCCAGGGCCGAGGCCAGTCTAGTCCCAAATGAGCCAGGCTAAGCAAGGAGGTGCTGACACCCACCCCAGTGCCAAGTCAGAGGAGTGTGCATGCGTCCACGTGTTGCCAGCAAAGTCCCTGAGGGCTGCCACAGGGGTGGCTTTTGGCCTGTGGGAGTCCATGGAGGGGAAGGTTTGAAAGAGGAGGCCTCAGAGGGGCTGTCACCTTCTGAGTGACAGGGGCACAGAACAGAGAACAAAGAGAGGAAACAGACAGGGAGCCATCTTGTCTGGCTGAGGCTGAAACTGACCTCCACTGGCCTTTGGCTATTTTTCTTAAGCAGCAAGCCCCGAAACACAGAAAGAAGCTAACATCAGAGAAGTCAGAGATGATTCTGCTGTCCAGAGAAGGGCAGAAGGGCAGATGGCTGATGGGGGCACCCCAAGTACTCTGCCAGGGGGTTGGGGAAGACAAGGGTGCCTGCAGTTCCGCACGACCTGCCCAGCACCAGCAGCCTCTCTGCTACCACAGACCCAGCCGGTGCTGCTCAGGCTGCGGGACCAGAGGCCCCAGAAGATGACTGTCAGGCTGCCAGGCAGCCCCTGAGCTCAGAGCAGTAGATTGTGCAGGGACAGAATCTGGCCCGGGGGTTCTCAATCCCGCTTCACGTGAGAATCACCTAGAGAGCTTCTAAAAGGACTAATACCTGGGTACCACCACAGACTAACTGGATCAGGTCTCTGAGTGGGAGGGGAGGAGGCCTTCTTTAGTGTACCAGGGGATCCTGCTGACTCCTCCAGCTTCCTCCTGGCAGATGAAGAAGCAGGAGTCTGCGGTGGTAATACCTTGCGAAACCAGCGCATCTGACTGCAGAGGCACAGCTCCTGTGCTCAGCAAGGCCGGCAGAACGAATGAACGAGCTCCACGGGGGTCTAGCCAGGATCCTGCTGTGTTCCACGGGTTCATCTACAGTTTGCATAAAGACCCAGAAGGGGAGGCTACCAGATTTGCTCCTGACAAGGCCGAGAGGGGGGGCTAACACACGTAGGGCAGAATCAAGATTCCACATGCTGAAACAGTGGCCTACCACTGACAAAATAAAATATATCATAAATGTAAAACCCTACACGTATCTTTAAAAGATTCCCATTGTGCATATAATTCAAAGCTTTGAAATATGCTCAAGAGCTTGTTTCTAATAAAATGGGAAAACTCGAATACAACCTAGTTTTTTTTTTTTTTTCAGGCATGAGAGTTTTATAAAAACCCTATATTGGCAGTCCAACAAACAAACAGGGCATGTGGACAGTTAGTGATCAAACATCCTAGAAATAGTTTTATGTTTGTCCCCAGGAGTCTTGTCAGTAAGACTGATTTTAGTAAGTCAGTAAGATCTTGGAAAATAGAATTCTTCCTGCCTCACCCTCATTCCTACCCCAAGTTGAATAATGCAGAGCAGTACCTCTTAAATTTTAATGTGAAACTGTAGGGGACATTGTTAAATTTGGATTTTGATTCTGTAGGTCAGGAGTGAAGCCTGAGACTCTGTATCTCTAACACGCTCCCAGACAATGTAGAGGCTGCCTATAAAGAACAAGGGTTTAGAGGGTCTCAAAGCCTACCCGTGAAACCAGGCGCTCTGAATACGTCTAGGGCATTGGTGTCCCTTTCCCTATAGCTTGGCGACTCTGGGAAGTGCAGGAGCTGAATCTGGAGGTTAGGAAGGTCCCAAAGTGCGTGCTCAGCTCACCCGATAAGCAAGTGTGCATCAGATGAGCAGAGAAGAAAGAAGACTCCCCGAGAGAGGAAAGACCCTTGGGGATGGGGGCTTTTATCTCAGACAGGTGAGGGTTAAGGTATCTTCCAAGTAGACCAGATGTAGAGTAGTCTTACAAAGACCACCAGATGGCGCCACCGAGGGCTCATACGCGTTTGGAACCAACGCGAAGGGATGCCCCGGCGCCCCTTGACGCCGGCCTGCCCTCTAAGGCAGAGCACGTATTTGATGTAGAAGAGGGGAGTTCTAAACCTAGCAACTGTCCACGGGAAAATAACCTGAGGATTTCCGCACAATGGGCACAACTTAAACACCAGTGATTTTCAAACTGAGTCTGACCTACTAGAAAGAGATGGTCAAGCAGAGGGCATCGGAGTCCCACTGAACAGACCACATCTGGGATGCTGTGTTCAATTCTAGACAATTTAAGAGAAGATTAAAAGCTTGCACTTGCACAGAGTAGCTTGCAGTTGTCAGGCCCTGTTCTAAGCCTTCTACATATGTTAATGCAGTTAGCCTCTCAACAACCCCAGGAGATAAGTACCATCATTATCCACATTTTACGGATGGATGAACTGAGGTTTGAAGAGGTTGGGATTATACCCAGGTCACACAGCTGATGAGTAGGAAGGTGCAAGCTCAGGCAGGTAAGCCCTGCAGCCTACGTTTTGCCACCATGCCACACTCTCTTAACCTGGTCTGACTCTTGAAGACAAATGAGTGATCTCAGGAAAGAATGTCGGGATGGCCAGGATGCTGAACTAGAGCCAAAGAATGGATGGTAGAAGAAGGAAAGCTTGAGTTCAGTATCAAGGAAGAACGTGAGTTGAAGCTGTCCAACAACAGATAAAGCTGCTTCACAGAGCAGTGCTCCTAGTCACTGGGGGCTCAAGAGTGCTGGGGACTCACACGTCTAGGGTGCTGCTATTTGGGAGGAAGCTTGGACCAAATGAAAGGTTGCTTCCAAGGCTGAGTTTCTAGGTCCCTCTCCTGTCTTGGTCTCTCCATCTGGAAAAATAGGCTCTGACATCCGAGCACAGTGTTTATAATGAGCTACATGTAGCCCAGACTTGCCCACAGATTCTGGTAGATGTGATGGAGAGAAAGTGACAGCTATGCCCACACTACAACTTGCCTAGAACGTCTGTAACCTGAGCCAGAGGAAAGAGTGTGGGAAACATGCAAATGAGCTTCCGCTCACACCTCCTTCCTCTGACCTGTTAACTCATGAGGTTCTTGTGGGAGTGATAAACTCTTCTAAACTGGCTGAAAATAGCTCACTGCTTCTCAAGGAGATATTAAGACTATAGACAGTCACCATTAAAAGTATAAAGGGGGTTCTGTGTTTCCTACCCAAGTTATGCTGTGGGCCAGCACTTTTTCTACATTATCCAAGTACTCAAGAAGTGAGTGACAAAGCCACACCCCCAAGAAGAAAGGCAGAGAAAGATGGACAAAATGCAATCAAACGGCACCCTGCAAATCCTTCAGTCGAGGACTGGCTCTAAACCAGAGGAGGAGAAATCATCTGAAATGTCGCCCACAAAAGGCCTTGGGTGGAGAGCAGCTGCATGTCTCACTCTCTTGCACACTGCCCCAACCCAAGCGCAGAGCGCCCAGGGCAAGTGGGGGAAGCTATGCATCCTGCACCATTTCAAGACAAAGTGATGACTGCGAGGAGTCACAAATTCATCAAAAAGACATATGTGAAAGAAAATGTTTCAGAGCAACTTCTATTTCCAACTGGCTACTTCAGCCAATGAAAGGACGCTTTAAAAAATATAACTTTAATAAGTACAAGTGTTGATGGCTTGGCCTTGGACAACACCAGATTTGAAGATGCCGGGCCTGATCAGGATGTTTTCCGTTTAAATTCAGGAAAGTCCTTTCTAGGGTCTAGATGCTAACTTGCCACGCTCTGCCACTCTGCCTCCAGAACAGCTGACCAGAGGTAGCCCGTCAGAAGGCATCTGAGCCTGGTCCTGTCCACGCCAATCCAGGCTTCCTTCTCAGACCTCAGCCCCACGCCCTTCAAGGCTTCCCTCCACTGACAGCCCTCTCCTCACTCCCCATTGCCACTGTGCCGAGACCGCAGTTTCTCCCTCCTCTTCCTCTTTCTTCATGCGTGGGATCTCCATCTCGGTCCCCGAGAACCCATGTGCATGCTGCCCTGATACAGCCTCGCCCAAAGCACAAGTCCTAGCAGGCTGATGGGCGTGGCTGGCTTGCCGAGCACAACGCTGAACCAGACGGCAGATCAACCATGACCCCTCCTCATGCCCCTTCCCCCAGCTCTGCTCCCTGCGCCTGCGGGTAGGGGCCCCGCGCAAACCCTCCTTTCTGTGCTGAACCATTTGGCCTTAAGAGCGGGATCAGAGACACCGGGGAAAGTCAGTGTGTGTTCTGCCTGTGCGCAGCTTGCTGTGTACTGTCTTCCCTTCAGTTTGTCTAGGTGAACTGATCACCCTCTCTACTTATGAAGAGGCTAGCATTTCTCAGATGATGGGCCGGTCATCTGGAACCACGTTGACAAGTGGGGGAGACTGACGGTTTTCTGCCCTCATGTGACCCAAGCTGGAATGCGTGCTCATTAGCCAGAGAAGAGATGATGGAGGCGGGGGTGAGGAGGGGAGACCTCTCTTCCATCTCTCTCCACACTCACGTCTACACACACACACAGTAACTACAGTGACGGGGATGCTGGGGAAGGGCAGAAACACATGGGAGTGGAGGGCAGGGGAAAGAAGGGAATGAGTTAAGCCCGCCCTGTCAGCTGCCACCAGAGGGCTAAGTTGGTTTAATGAGGACACTGGCTTCTGGATTCAGAGAAGGCCTGCACTGCTGAAGGAGGCTGTGTCTCCTGAAGCAGCCGCTGCCTGGTTAGACAACGCCTTCCTCCAGCACTGCGTGGGCCAAGGGGGCTGTAAGGACCAGCACTGCCCATGGTCCCTGGTCCCCGCTGCAGCTCAGCTCTGCCTCCGCGTTTCGCCTCAGCGCCTCTGTGCCTTTCCCTCTACAGGCCCTGAAGGGCCCCTGCAGCTGCACTTACATGTGAGCATGCGAGCATCACATGCACACACCTTTGCTCCTCCGGAGGAGGCAGCATTTGCCGGCTGCCTTTCCCGAGGACGCAGGGGCTGGACACCCGGGGAGAGGCCAGTGGGGCAGCCCTGCAGGCTGACCTGCGCCGTGACCATCGGGGGCGTCATAGCAAAGGGGAAGCAGACCTTCATGTCTCCCCTCCTCACCCCCGCCTCCATCATCTCCTCTTCTCTGGCTAATAAGCATGCATTCAAACTTGGGTCCCATGAAAGGCAGAAAACCATCAGTCTCCCCCACTTGTCAACGTGGTCCCGGATGAACGGCCCATCATCTGAGAAATGCTAGACTCTTCGTAAGTAAAGAGGGGTGATCAGTTCACCTGGACAAGCTGAAGGGAAGGCAGGATACAGCAAGCTGCGCACAGGCAGAACACAGACGCGGAGAGAAAGGGTCTCCACAAGACAGAGTCCACCCAACTCCCGTGCGAATCGGCTCCTCTTGGAGCACTGAACAGTCTCCCCATTGGCCCCAACGCACTGA
>SJXQ01009757.1:339326-361122 GCA_006408695.1 Aepyceros melampus
TGGGCTCGGAGTCGCGGGCCGGACGCCTGAGGACCAGGGCAGGGGCCCGAGGCTGGGGCCCCTCTCACAGCTGCAGCCCCCAGCCTCCCCTCCACAGCGGGCAGGCGGAGACGCTGTGGAGGGAACGCACCCGAAGGCCTGGCGGGCGGCGCCTCGCTCCGCCGTTTGCAAAGGGCAAGGCCCGCTGGAGGAGGGCCCGCCCGGGCGGAGACGCAGGCCCTGAGGGAGACAGGCTGCAAACGGACGCTGCCCCACGGCTCGGGTTCCTATGCTGCTCCCGACCTCGGACCGGTCACAGGCACTGCCGGGGGTCCGTCCTCTGCGGGCCACCGCTCTCACCCCTGGGGGCCCAGCGGGGCCTACTCTGCAGTTACTTTGCGCCTGGCCGCCCTGGGCTGACTTTCACGTCCTTCATCACGCTGGAAATGGACGGTTAAAAACTGGCTTTCCCAGGCCTGGCTTAAGGCTTCCCTGTCAGAAAACCTCCCAGGAGCCTGTGCTGGGAGGGAGCCCCAGGACCCTGACAGGCTCAGACCCAGGAGAGCTCGCTGGGGGGTGGCTTCAGTGCAGCCAGGCCCAGCCCCTGTCTCTCCTTCCCCTTCTCACAGACGCAAGGGAGCACCAGACAGCTTCAGACTCAGCCTCACAGACCAAGGGAGCATCAGATGGCTTCAGGCTCAGCCTCACAGACACAGAGGGAGCACCCAGACTGTAGCCTCACAGACACAGAGGGAGCATCCAGATCACTGCAGGCTCAGCCTCAGAGCAAGGGAGCACCCAGAATGTAGCGTCACAGACACAGAGGGAGCACCCAGACCTCTGCAGTCTCAGCCTCACAGACACAGAGGGAGCACCCAGATGGCTGCAGGCTCAGCCTCACAGACACAGAGGGAGCACCCAGACAGCTGCAGGCTCAGCCTCACAGACACAGAGGGAGCACCCAGATGGCTGCAGGCTCAGCCTCACAGAACAAGGGAGCACCCAGACCTCTGCAGTCTCAGCCTCACAGACGCAGAGGGAGCACCCAGACCACTGCAGGCTCAGCCTCACAGAGCAAGGGAACACCCAGACCAGTGCAGGCTCAGCCTCACAGATGCAGAGGGAGCACCCAGACTATAGCCTCACAGACATAGAGGGAGCACCCAGGCCACTTCAGGCTCAGCCTCACAGATGCAGAGGGAGCACCCAGACTATAGCCTCACAGATGCAGAGGGAGCACCCAGACCGCTGCAGGCTCAGCCTCACAGACACAGAGGGAGCACCAGACCGCTGCAGGCTCAGCCTCACAGACATAGAGGGAGCACCCAGGCCACTTCAGGCTCAGCCTCACAGATGCAGAGGGAGCATCCAGACTATGCCTCACAGATGCAGAGGGAGCACCCAGACCACTTCAGGCTCAGCCTCACAGAGCAAGGGAGCACCCAACCGCTGCAGGCTCAGCCTCACAGACACAGAGGGAGCACCCAGATGGCTGCAGGCTCAGCCTCACAGAACAAGGGAGCACCCAGACCTCTGCAGTCTCAGCCTCACAGACGCAGAGGGAGCACCCAGACCACTGCAGGCTCAGCCTCACAGAGCAAGGGAACACCCAGACCAGTGCAGGCTCAGCCTCACAGATGCAGAGGGAGCACCCAGACTATAGCCTCACAGACATAGAGGGAGCACCCAGGCCACTTCAGGCTCAGCCTCACAGATGCAGAGGGAGCACCCAGACTATAGCCTCACAGATGCAGAGGGAGCACCCAGACCGCTGCAGGCTCAGCCTCACAGACACAGAGGGAGCACCAGACCGCTGCAGGCTCAGCCTCACAGACACAGAGGGAGCACCAGACCGCTGCAGGCTCAGCCTCACAGACACAGAGGGAGCACCAGACCGCTGCAGGCTCAGCCTCACAGACACAGAGGGAGCACCAGACCGCTGCAGGCTCAGCCTCACAGACACAGAGGGAGCACCAGACCGCTGCAGGCTCAGCCTCACAGACACAGAGGGAGCACCAGACCGCTGCAGGCTCAGCCTCACAGACACAGAGGGAGCACCAGACCGCTGCAGGCTCAGCCTCACAGACACAGAGGGAGCACCAGACCGCTGCAGGCTCAGCCTCACAGACACAGAGGGAGCACCAGACCGCTGCAGGCTCAGCCTCACAGACACAGAGGGAGCACCAGACCGCTGCAGGCTCAGCCTCACAGACACAGAGGGAGCACCAGACCGCTGCAGGCTCAGCCTCACAGACACAGAGGGAGCACCAGACCGCTGCAGGCTCAGCCTCACAGACACAGAGGGAGCACCAGACCGCTGCAGGCTCAGCCTCACAGACACAGAGGGAGCACCAGACCGCTGCAGGCTCAGCCTCACAGACACAGAGGGAGCACCAGACGCTGCAGGCTCAGCCTCACAGACACAGAGGGAGCACCAGACCGCTGCAGGCTCAGCCTCACAGACACAGAGGGAGCACCAGACCGCTGCAGGCTCAGCCTCACAGACACAGAGGGAGCACCAGACCGCTGCAGGCTCAGCCTCACAGACACAGAGGGAGCACCAGACCGCTGCAGGCTCAGCCTCACAGACACAGAGGGAGCACCCAGACCGCTGCAGGCTCAGTCTCACAGACACAGAGGGAGCACCCAGACCACTTCAGGCCCAGCCTCAGAGACGCAGAGGGAGCACCCAGACCACTTCAAGCCCAGCCTCAGAGACACAGAGGGAGCACCCAGACTGCTTCAGGCTCAGCCTCAGCTTTCACAGCCCCCTCGGCCACCAGCAGACATCAGGGACTGAGGCCTGGGCTCAGCCCCAGGCCCTCATTTGGGATCTTTGGAGCCTCGCCTCTGTTTATAAGAGGAATCATCTGGTAGCAAGAATGGAAATAGGCAACAAATTCAGCACACACAGGGGTACTATGAACCTGAGCCACACAGACTCCCTTTTAAGCCTTGGCTCTGTGACCCTGCGCCAACCATATGCCTTTTAATCTGTGACCTCGGGCAAGTCATTTGACCCCAGAGCTTCTGTTACCTCCCACACTTCAATCATGAAGAGCCAACCAGACAACCTCACACATGGGAGGTGGAAGGAGCTTTAGCTCGGGGTCTCTCTCAGTGTTTCTCAAACCACAGGTGGGTGTGAAATCAAGCTAAAGGGTCAAAATATCTTTTTTTTTTTTTAAACAAAATAGACCAGACTAGACTCAACTATGACATGAAGTGTGCATGACACAGTTAGGGTATCACGCATGTTTGTTGGGTTGTGATGGAAAATGCATTTCTGCTGGCAGCAAAAATTTCAGTTAGATTTTACTTTGAAAACTTTCTTGCAGATGTTCCCAACTGTATACCTTTGCTTCCTGCCCTCAGGAGACTGGGACGGTAAACTCCCTGAGGCTGAGAGACAGGTCTCAAGTCCCAAGAATTCCAAACCTCCCATCTCCTTCCCCATTGTGCTGGGCCCAAAGCAAATGGGCCTCCAATACAGGCTGCTCATAGGCTGGAAAGCGTCCACCGAACAGAAAATCAGCGAGAAAGATGAGGGAACCATCCCCGGCAAACCGGGCACCGTCCCAGTGGCCCTGAAGGTCTACGCTAACACTTCACGGATGAGGAAACGGGTTCAGAGAGGATAACATCGTCGGGGGTGGTGCGACCGGGATGGGGACATCGACCCCCTGTCTGGACCTCTTTGCTTTGTCCTGGCCTGAGAGAGCTCCTGCACTGCCCGATCAAGCCTTTGAGGATCCTGCATTGCTCAAGATGACTCGCGCCAGAACACACACACACAGCAGGAAGCAAAACAGCATCCTTTCCTACCTGCCTTTCTCTGGATTTCCCCATCCCACGAGGGAGAGACGTGGGCTACGCTGGGGCACCTGGGATGTGTCTTCCTCTTGGTCCCACCCTTGTCCTTCTCTGCCTCTTTTGAGGCTGATTTCCCCCAGCTCACCATCCCCCTCCCCCAATACCAGCTAACTGGTTACCAGGGCAACCCAGCTGGGAGGCCGCCAGTTACCACGGCAACCCAGCATGGCCGCCAGGCTGCTTTGCTTAGGAAGGTCAAGGGACCAGCCGGGCGACAGAGCCACTGGGATGTTGCCTGCAGGAACGGCCGCTACGTGCCTGAGGGAATTAAGTTCCTGCTGTCAGGGGGTTACCTCTCAGTTTCCCATGAAGCAGGCTCTCCCAGCTATAGCAAACCTCACCAATTCACTCAAGCCTGGTAGCCTCCAAACTTTTCAACAGAATTCTGATCACCTCACCTTGAGGAAAGTTTCTCAGAACTGCTGGCTATCACCCAGTCTTACCCTGGACCCCCTCACCCCCACTTCCTTTCTGAGCAAATCTGGGAGTCAGCATGCATGCAACGTGTGTCAGCATGCAGATGCAGTCTCTCCATGAACAATGTGGCTAATAATAACAAGGAAGAGCTGCATTTTCCCATACTTACTATGGACCAAGCATGTTCTAGGTACCTTGCCTGAGGTCTCTCTGTTGATCCAGATAACAAATTAGTTATCCGTACTTTGTACACACAGCAGCTGAGACCTGGAGAAGGAACCTGTTCAAGGTCACACAGGTATTAACTAGCAGAGCTAAAATGAAGCTGTATAAATCAATTTCTGAAATTTCTTGAGACCCTGCCTAGTGCCTCTCTTCCACCAACTAAGTATGTGGACTGGCTTTAAGAAAACATTTTTAACATTTATTAAAAGATTTGGTGCCACACGTTTTATTCATGTTATTTTACTTCATTTCATCCTCACCTCCATGAAGGATGTTTTAGTCTCCCCCACACAATAGCTTGGGAAACCAAGCCCCAAGGATGTTAAGCGACTTCCCCAAACTGAGGAGACCAGGTTCAGGCATCCTCAGGAGTCCTTTCCTGACCCCCCAGGGAGAGAGTCTTTCTTGGCCACCAACAAACACAACACGTCTCTGTCATACACAGGTATCATATCATATACATGTATCTCTAACATATATGTCTCATATCATATATCATTGCACACGTCTGCTCCCTTCCTAGATCATGAATTCTAAAATTAATTTTCACAACCTAGTATCTGGTCCATAATAAGCACACAATAAATATTTGCTGAAAGAAAGCAGGGGGGGGCCAAGATTCCAATCGCGCTCATTGACCCAATTCCACGCTCCCTCTACCATATTACCCTGTCTCACTCATCCAGTCATGAAGCAGGTATCAAACAACTGCTATGTGCCTGAACCTATGCAGAACTTCACAGAAACGAGCAAGACCAGTTCTAGCCGTGAAGCAGCCCAGTGGAGTGGAGTAGGGGGCGTGGCTGAAGAGGACAGGGAGTGAACGCACCCTGCCAGCTGCCATCGAAGGCTTGCTCATAGCTGCTTCCCCATGCTATCCTTTGGGCCACATTCTTCCCATCCAAATCTCTATATATCCAACCAAGAGCTGGACCATGAGGAAGGCTGAGACCGAAGAACCGATGCTTTTGAACTGTGGTGTTGGAGAAGCTCTGAGAGCCCCTGGGACTGCAAGGAGATCCAACCAGTCCCTCCTAAAGGAAATCAGTCCTGAATAGTCACTGGAAGGACTGGTGCTGAAGCTGAAGTTACAATGCTCTGGCCACCTGATGCGAAAAGCCAACTCATTAGAAAAGACCCTGATGCTGGGAAAGATTGAAGGCAGGAGGAGAAGGGGATGAAAGAGGACTAGATAGTTGAATGGCATCACCGACTCAATGGACATGAGTTTGAGCAAGCTCTGGAAGATGGTGAAGGACAGGGAAGCCTGGCGTGCTGCAGTCCATAGGGTTGCAAAGAGTTGGACACGACTGAGCGACTGAACAACAAAAATATGTATGGAGCATGTGTTATGTCAATGCGTTCAAATCACCCATGGTTTGGGGGGAATGAACAAGATACAAAGACAGTGGAATCAAGAATCAAGAAAGCAGCAAGAGAAGCGACAGATAGGTCCAGGAACTAGTGTCCAGGGACACTGGGATCATTTGTTTAATTCTAAAGAACTTTCACATTTGATGTGATAAGGTAATTTCATATTGCTTTACATTCACACCCATCTCCTACGTTAACTCATTTGAACCTCAGTGATGCAAGCAGGGCAGATAATTATTACTCCCATTTTAGAGATGGGGAAACTGAGGTTCAGAAGGGGCAGAACATTGAATTAGAAGGAAGGAAGCTGGATTCTAGACCTCACTTGTGAGTCCAACAAATCTAACTGTTTCCATCAGAACACTCCCAACCCACCATCCCACCTCACCTAAAGCAGATTTTCCTTCCCTGCTGTGACCTCTTCAATTCCCCAGCTAGCAGCAATCTGGAGAGACAGACTGGCCTGCAATCTGTGGAGAGCCCACTGATACTAGTGAGGACCTAGGAACCAAGTAAAATCAGTAAAAATGACCTCACCACTAGAGGTTAGGTTGAATTTAACAAGCTAATTGCAAGCATTAGGCTAATTAAAAGTGAATGGCACCTGCAATTATAGACTCAAGTTCTCAGGTAATGATGAGCCAGACTGAGCGGACATGGTGATGTCAGTTAGGGAGGGGCCTTGCCTTCCCTGTGGAAGAGGGGGTGGTCCCAGGCCCTGCAGGAGGGACGTCTCAGCATCCATCCATACTTGTCAGATCAGTGTTGACTTGCCCATCCCTGAATCCTGTGTTCACACAGTAAGGACCAAGCCTTCACGGAGATTAAGTGACCTGGAAGGATCTGATGTCACCCTGGATACCATCTGCCTTGCAGCGTGTGAGGGGCTGGGCAGCTGGAGCAGGGACTCCAGCGGCATGTCCTGCTAGCCAGAAGACACTAGCGGAGCCGATTTCTCTTGTCCGAGCACCTGCCAGAAGGAGTCACAGAAGCGTGACACTCCCGGGGTGGCCCTGGGAGTGGGGGGCGGCTGCCTCCCTGAGCTCTGTGCTGGGGAGACCGAGCCTGGGGGGAGGCAGCAGCAGAGCCTGAGGGGACGGGCGGTGTCACCCGAGGCGTCTGCTCCCAAATGCGTGGGGGACTCGGGGACTCAAGGGAGGGAAAGCATGACACTGGCTTTTGTGTTTCTCATGCAAATCAACACTAGTAAGATAATAAAAACACACTGCCGCTTACTCTGCTTAGCATGATTCTATGTGCTTTACATATGTGACCTCATTTATCTTCACAAGAACGTCTGTTAGATAAGGTACATTATTATCCTCAATTTACAGATGGCGGAGCTGAGGTACAGAGAGATCAAGTCACGGTCAAGCTCATGTCCCTGGTAAGTGGCAGAACCCAGAGTCGGCCTTAATTTGGCCCCGTAACTGCAATCTTGACAACTGCACTAAATTATCTTTTAAGAAAAGCCAAAGACTTGAACAAACAAATGATAACAGGTGACCCTTCACACTTTAAATTTTTAGAATTTAAAATTTGAAAACTCGCTAATAGACTAACGTGCATCCATCTCAAGAAACAATGAAACAGTGAACATAGTTAGAACAGTCAATGCTGTGCTCATGCCACAAAATACATTCTTATACACAGCTGCTGGGAATGTAAATTAGTACTTTCCAACAATAAATTGGCAAAATATGTCAAACTACTTTAAAACATAGGAAGTCCACTTCTAGAAATGTAACCTAAGGAAAAAAGTCATTGATATGCGTAAAGATTCAGAAATGTATATGTTCACTGTAGCATTATTTATAAAAGTGAAAAGCTGGAGACATACGGTTTACCATAGGGGCCAGTTAAACAAACAAATAAATGGAATAGGTCTATAATGAAATACCAGTCACTAAAACTGATATTGTGAAAGAATACTTAATGACATGGAGAAATGCTTTTTATTTAAGTGACAAAAATATATACTTGGTCAATTTTTTAACAGTATATGTGTGTATATTGGTAATAAACATAGTCATATGTCTGTGCATGAATTCACAAAAATATATATATATGCCAAAATATTCAAATTATATACTGAATCTCTGAGAGAATTACACTTAATTTTAATCCTTTCTTTATGGGTTACCCTACATTCTTAATGACTATGTATTAGTTTTATACTCACAGAATAGTAATTTTTTTTAATGTATAGCCTCTATCACATTAATTCTATGTCTTAGCGTTCATCCTAAGAAAATAATCCAAAATACAGAAAAAGTCTTATGCAAAACAATGATCATGCTGTGTTATTTGTAAAAAGAAAATAAGGGTAACCACCTAAGTGTCCAACACAAACACAATTACTGAAACTATATCACGTCCAAAGGCTATTATGTACTATTTTAATATGAAGAAACCATCTTTATCCTTCTTGGAAAGAGAGCTGATTTGTTCTGTGCTGCTTCGAAGAATCAAAACCAAAGGGTGGAACTTAGAAGTGGGCAGGTTTTGATTCAGGACAGAAGAATGTTCTGACCATGGAGCAGGCTGCCTGGAGAGGCAATGAGCCCCCGTCACTGGGACTATCCAGGCGAGGGTAGGACCCAGATGCGCCCCTCAAGGAGGCTGCAGAGGGTTCGTCTGCGTTGGAAGGCGTCTGGGTACAGAGCAGGAGCCCACCTGGACTGTGACTGCCAAGAAGAGGGTCTCACTCGGCCTGCCCTCAGCACACTTCCTCTCTGCTCACCATTTATTCTGAATGTTTCCCAAATGTGCTCTTTCCTCTCTAAATACGTGCGTTTTAACTGTTGGAGACTGGCCTCCCAGTCATCTCACTGACGAGCTCATGTCCGTGCCGCCTCCTCCCCTAGCAGGACTCTCTGCCGCGGCTGAGCTGCCTCTCAGCAAGCTCTCCCCTCACTGCAAGCCTCCCCCTCCTGAGGCCCCTCTGGGGGTCCAGGCTCAGTGCAGCGGCCTCAGGGGACCCACGGCAGGCCCAGAAGGAAGACGCAGGACCCGGGCTCAGGCTGTCAGGCGAGGTGTCAGCCCATCCACGGGGCTGCCTGCTCACTGACTTCCTCGGTAATTAAGTCATTTACACCACGCAGGAAGAACCCAACTGAATAATCCAGGCAGACACGTTAAAAGTAATTATCTGTGTAATGCGTCCTGCACCATCACCTTCCTGTGAAGAAGGAAAAGAAGCAGAACCCAGGGAAAAAAAGGCCCCCATTGTCTCGAGCCTGTGCAGCGCCCCCAGGATTAATTACAGAGCCGCGCTAACACGTTTAGCACCTCGCCTCTGATTGGAAAGCCAAGGACTCTTAATAATTCATATCTGCAGCCCAGCACTCTGCGCCCTGCTGAGGACACAGGGAGCCCTTGTTTTCTGCCAGGCAAGCCCCGGGGCAGTGCCAGGCTCATCCCCCAGCCGCCCCACCTGGCGATGGCTCCGGTCTCCCGCCACGGTCTGCTCTGCCAGGGAGGCAGCTCCAGTGGGCAGAGGGGCGGGCCTCCACGGTGGGAGCCCACGAGAGCCTTCAGCTCCCTGCCCCTCCAAGGGAGGCCTGGAATCCAGATCTGGGAGCGTCGTAGGCAGGTGCCTGCCATGCACCCAAGGCTGTCTGGACAGCAGGCTCAGGCAGAGCCGTTCCACCAGGGCTCCCAGCCTACATGCAGGAGACCCTCAGGGGAGCCAGATCGAGGGTAAAGGCCCTACAGGGACTGGGGAGGAACAGCCAAGCTCTGAAGGCCGGGACCCCCTCTGACTCTGCGCCCGTCCTGCTCCCACCACTTTCCCCACAGCTCAGCGCTGACCTGGCCCTGCGCCCCGGGGCTGGCTCCCTCCTGGCTCTCCCACCTCTGGCCTTCCGAGGCTCTAGGCTGCAGCCCCCGCTCCTCCCCCTGCGCCTGCTGTTAAAGAAGGGGAATCTCCCAGAGCCTCTCCTCCTTTCCTGTCCAACTCTCCCGTGGCCCCCTGCTCATCACCCTACTCTGCCATTTCACCAACCTGTGCCCAGAACCCCACACAATACGCCCGAGGCTCTGGGGGCTGCAGCCTGGCCCCCTCCATGACAAACCCATCCCCCGATGCCCACGCAGTAGGCTCCAGCTCTCTCAGGGGCTCCCCACTGAGTCTGAGAACCCAGAGGTCAGAGGCCCCCAAGGAATTCAAGAGCTTGGCCATAAGCCCCAACCTCTAACCCATAAAATATACACCCGACCCCCCACGCTGAGGGAGATGGGTCCCTGGGGCTGACCTGAGCCTGACCCCCCAAACCCCACCTCTGCTTCCTGCTGGTCTTGAGCCCACTCCTCTGGCAAGATTAGAGGCAGGGTGGGGCTGGCCTCTCTGTTCAAGCCAGACTGGGGCCCCAGCTGGACCCCAGGAAGCTGGCAGCCCCGAGGCTGGCCTCACGCAGGCAATCTGGTTCAAATGTAATAAATTCAGACAACAGGAGCCTTCACCGGGGACTCTGGAGGTGGCGGTGGGGGCACAGACAGGGATAAAATTAGCATTCTCAGCATCCACAATCCTGAAGCATCGCTGCCAAGAATGAGGGACGGGGAAGGCGGTGGCACCGCAGTGCCAGCAGCCCAGACTCACACGGTGGGCAGGCGGCTGCCAGCCCCGACCAGAGCCCAAGCTCCCCGCTCCCTGCTCGCCCACACGATGCATCAAAACAGACTACCGGCTGCTGAGGTGCGAGCCCCACGCTGAAAAGCTACACCTCTCCGAGCCCCAGGCAGCCCTCCCCCCAGCTCAGGCCAGCTGGGGTCCTCCTCCCCGCCCCCAGGGCCCCCTTCCAAGGCGCAGGGCTCGGGTCTGGTCTGGTCTAATCAGTCATCTCTCCGGCTGACAGGTCCCTGGCGCGGGGAGAGGATGCTGCTGCGGGGACTGCGGGATCCAGCATCTTTCCCAGGCAGAAGCAGCTGGGCATGCTCCATCGGCTCCCAGGGGATTTCAGGGCCACGTGATGCTCCCTCCCCAAGCTGTCACTTAGGATCAGGAGTAAATAGTCCCTGGAAAGGTTTAACTCCATCCACCCCAGTGACGAACTGTTAAGCACCCGTGCTGCCCGCCTGGGTGAGAACAGAGCTCCTCAGCACAGGCTTCCTGGCCATCCACCGCAGGGCCGAGGCTGCCCCCCAAAGGGCAGCGGGGCCGCCATCCATGCAAGCCGCATTCTGCGGTCCTCCCACCAGAGTGCAGGGAACCAGAGCTGCCCAAGGTCTGGCATCTAGGGCCTCCCCAGGCCTGCCTGTGGTTGCCTGTGTCTCCACGGCTGTCCACCCGAGAGCCCGGCACGCCTCTGGGTGTCGGGAGGCTGTGTTCAGAGCCCTAGTGCCTTCCCTTCCCCCGAGTCCACCCAGTGAATTTAAAGAAATCATGTTTGGAGCAGATTGGAGTCCATTACAAGATGCCAGGACCTTCTAAGTCCCCCAGCCCAACTGGTCTCCAGTGACTTTGGGCAAGGATGCTAGCTGAGCTGGGGGTACCTGTGTTTTGCATAATTGAGGGTCAGAGGCAGAAAGGAAGGCTTCAGTCAATAGGATTTCAGCCCTGTTTCTGCTGTAGAAAAGCCGATACCATTCAGAGTTCTCTCTCTCTCCCTACCCCGAACAGCCTCAGTTTTCCTCTCTTCACCTTTCTGTGGATGCTGGGAAAAGATTTCTGTGACAATAACCGAGTGCAGGAGAGATGCTGCGTTCCTAGTCATGACTGGGAAGATGGAAAGAAAATGGAGTATTCCCACCTGAACTTCCAGGTAGGCTAACCAGATCCTAGTCCTATCTGCCTCTGAGACCCAGAAGCCGGAGACCCCGGATGAGTTCCTGGGGTCACTTCTGAGTAAAGAAACATTGCAATAAGCAAGGGCTAGAAAAGGGCACTTCCCAGGGGGCACTAGAGGTAAAGAACCCACCTGCCAACGCAAGAGATGTAAGAGACACAGCTTCAAGCCCTGGGTCAGGAAGATCCCCTGGAGAAGGAAACGGCAGCCCACCCCAGTATTCCTGCCTGGAGAATCCCATGGACAGAGGAGCCTGGCAGGCTACAGTCCACAGGGTTGCAAAGACTCGGGCGCGACTGAAGTGACTGAGCATGGCACAAAGGGCAGCTGTCAGCATCCACCCACATGATTATTACATCTCTTCCAAATGTTTGTTTGAATCACCTTAATTTTTTAAATTTAAGCCTCTCTTCACTTAAATACAATGATTTCCCTTCTCCATGGGTCTCTTTTAATGTAATATGAGTTTAAGCATCACTTTTACAACTGAAGCCTTTATCGTTGAAAAGAATCTACTATGAAAAGTGCAAGCGCACAGACTTCCTCCCAGAGTCCAGGAGGAGCGGCAGGAGGGGAGGGTTAAGGGGATCTGATCCACAACCCACTCCCACATCCCCAGAGGAAGCCACTGGAAAGACTGTCCTTCCCACCCCAGAGCAGACCAGGCTGGAGCCGGGGTCCCGGGTTTGAGTAGCATGTACCTGCCTGCAGCTGTGGTGGAGAAGGGGGTCCTGAGGTCACCCCTCACCCCCCCAAAGGCTGAAACGCTGAGTTCACTGGCCGTCGGGGAGCCGCTCGGCAGAAGGGACAGAGAAGTCCTGGACGCAGGCCTGGTGCAGGCAGCGCCGGTTTGGCCCAGCCCGCCTGTCCCTGCCCTGCAGGACTTGGCGAGACTGCCCAGGACAGGCTGGGGGAGAACCCGCCCCAGGCAGCCCGAGATGGGGGCTCTAGGGGCTCTCAGGCCTGGAGGAGCCAGCGGCGCAAAGTAAGGCTGGAACTGGAGATTACAGCATCCGGAGGCGACAGACAGAGTGGGAAAGGGGACAAGGGCCCCAGCCTCCATTCCACGAGCTCCTCAGACAACTGGAAAGGGCAGGAGGCAGACGGGCCTGCTGAGAGCTTTCTCTCTGGCAGACGGAGGGCGAGGGCAGCAGCCAAGTCCCTCGATCCTCTGAGAGGCCTGAGCTAGAGCCTCGGTGCTTCCGGGGATCTGGGGGGCTGTGGGCTGGAGACGCACACGAGGGCAGCTGCGGGAGCACCGCCTGCGCTTCTAGGCGCAGGGTGAGGCGTCTCCAAGGCCCAACAAGGACCGGTGAGGCAGAGCCGGAAAAAATAGTCCACCTGCGCCGAATCTGAATTCCCTCTCTGTTAAGGCCGCAGAGCGGGAGCAAGACTCATCTGAAAGGCCTAGGTTGGGAGGGAGTGAGGAGGTGGTATTAGGGAGGATATTCCAAAGAACGTGCCTCTGTGACTCCATCCATCCTCCACTCTGGAATCCACGGCCCCCAACGCTTAGACGAAAAAGTCCAAAACTGTCCGTCAGGGATTCACAGTCTCTGAACACTCGCATGCTCCTGGCCTTTCGAGGGCCTACCGCCCCCACCACACAGTACCGGGGACGGCCAAACTGGGCGATGCATTGCCCCTCAAATGTGTCTGCCCTTCCTCACCCAGCCCCGCCTGGACGGTGTCTCCTGCCAGAAGGTAATAAGCGGGGAGCGGATAACGGAGCCTCGTGATAAATTCTCTTCCAGGACCTGAGATTGAGTCCTGGCTCTGTTCCCTACCAGATGAGGGACTCTGAACGAGTGACCTGGCTGCTGAGCCTCAGTCTTCCTCATCTGCAAACGGGGCTTGTCTGTTCCGAGCGCCGCACCACGCCTCACTTCTCCCCTCATCTGTCTCACGCTTTACTGTTCCAGGGTGTGGCTCGCCTTTGGGAGGGCAGAGCTAGTCAGGTGAGAACTCGCAGACGCGCTGCCCTGGGACGTCTCTCCTCTGCCCTGCGAGGCTCCATCGTACTTCCTGGGACACCACCTCCTCTGGGGTCCCCCAGGTTGGGCTCTCTACTGATGATTCCTGTGAGCCAGCCCTGGGCTCCTGTGTGCCTGTCCCCCCAACACTCGCAGCCCCTGGCACGGCGCTGAGCCCACCCTGACAGAACCAGAGGCACAGGTGCAGAGAGCCCGTCCTGGCCCCGTCTTGGAGGAAGCATCCAGGCCAGAACAAGGGCGTGACAGCAGCTGGGTGGGGCTCCCTGAGGGGTGGAGGTGCCCTGCAAGCTGGCACGGCCACAGGGCAGCATCCTGGTGGGGCAGGGGCAGCAGGGCCCAGGCTGGGAGCGAGGGTAACAGGGGCGTGTCTCCGCAGAAAGGACCCCTGTCCTACCGCCCTCTTTGCCAACCAAAGAGAGGCACTCTTGGAGATTGAACTAAGCTCCACAGACGGCTGCCTTAGCAGGAAGGAATCAGGTGTCAGAGAAAATCAGGCATGTGTTACTCGGCCAGATCTCTAAGCGTCAGAGGAGTCCACCAGGCCCACAGTGGTTGAGGGGTGGCAGAGGACGGTCAGGATGCCCCTGTCAGCTCAGGGAGGACCCACCCTCTGCAGGGAGCCAGCCCTGTCAAGGCCTCAGTGGGCCGGTCACGTGTGTTTTGCTGCCCTCCAGTGGATTTATGTGTACATGCGCACAGGCTTGCAATGGGTTTTACCCACATTTTAACCCTGTGCTTTTTCTCTTCTCCCTGCCTACCCTTTCTGTTCAATGACACTTTAAAACTGCACACACGCTTGAGCAACGCCATCAGTTGTGTAATACCAAAGAATGACCTCCCAAGCACCATGCAGGAAAGGATCTATTGAACACAATTATCAGATTTATCTGATGCTGGCCAAATATCAGCATCTGCTCATTGAAATTTGACACAACTACACTAAAAGGAGAAGAAATGAAGCCCAGATTCCAAAGTTATATGTATATCTGACTTTATTATTACCTCTTGGAAAGGCAGAGGAACCAGAGATCAAATTGCCAACATCCGCTGAATGATTGAAAAAGCAAGAGTTCCAGAAAAACATCTATTTCTGCTTTAATGACTATGCCAAAGCCTTTGACTGTGTGGATCACAATAAACTGTGGAAATTCTGAAAGAGATGGGAGTATCAGACCACCTGATCTGCCTCTTGAGAAATCTGTATGCAGGTCAGGAAGCAACAGTTAGAATTGGACATGGAACAACAGACTGGTTCCAAATAGGAAAAGGAGTACGTCAAGGCTGTATATTGTCACTCTGCTTATTTAACTTATATGCAGAGTACATCGTGCGAAACGCTGGGCAGGAAGAAGCACAAGCTGGAATCAAGATTGCTGGGAGAAATATCAATAACTTCAGATATGCAGATGACACCACTCTTATGGCAGAAAGTGAAGAGGAGATAAAGAGCCTCTTGATGAAAGTGAAAGAGGAGAGTGAAAAAGTTGGCTTAAAACTCAACATTCAGAAAATGAAGATCATGGCATCTGGTCCCATCACTTCATGGGAAGTAGATGGGGAAACAGTGGAAACAGTGTCAGACTTTATTTTGGGGGGCTCCAAAATCACTGCAGATGGTGACTGCAGCCATGAAATTAGAAGACGCTTACTCCTTGGGAAAAAAGCTATGACCAACCTAGATAACATATTAAAAAGCAGAGACATTACTTTGCCAACAAAGGTCCATCTAGTCAAGGCTATGGTTTTTCCAATGGTCATGTATGGAGGTGAGAGTTAGACTGTGAAGAAAGCTAAGCACCAAAGAATTGATGCTTTTGAACTGTGGTGTTGGAGAAGACTCTTGAGAGTCCTTTGGACTGCAAGGAGATCCAACCAGTCCATTCTAAAGGAGATCAGTCCTGGGTGTTCATTGGAAGGACCAATGCTGAAGCTGAAACTCCAATACTTTGGCCACCTCATGTGAAGAGTTAACTCACTGGAAAAGACTCTGATGCTGGGAGAGGTTGGGGGCAGAGGAGAAGGGGATGACAGAGGATGAGATGGCTGGATGGCATCACCGACTCAATGGACATGAGTCTGAATAAACTCCGGGAGTTGGTGATGGACAAGGAGGCCTGGTATGCTGCGATTCATGGCGTTGCAAAGAGTCAGACATGACTGAGCGACTGAACTGAACTGATCCATGTCTGGGGTCCTCAGTCTCTAACTCACCCACCACCCCAATGTCATAAACCTTTGTAGGGAATTGATTATGCAGGAAACTGTGAAAATAAGAAGAGTAGGCCACAGTCATTAATTCAGTCAGTCACTCACTCATTCAGTCCAGGTTTATTGATGCCTCCCTTGTCCAAGAGAGGCACAGAGGATGCTGGAGGCAGCCGGGGCATGATGCTAAGAGGCCAGACTCTGAAATCAGGCAGACATGGGGCTGAATCCCAGTTTTGCTTTCTACAAGCTTCAGGCCTTGAACAAGTTATTTACTAAGTTCTGGTTTGTCTTTCTCTTACTTTCACAAATAGTTAGAAATGACAGAACCTCCCTCATAAAGCTGCTGGAGGCCTGAATGAGCTGTAAATGTAGTAAAGCGCTCAGCTCTCAGGGTGGTCCCAGCTGTTCCTGGTGTTCCGAGTGGCCGCCAAATCTGGGAATGACAGAGACGCATAATAGAAGGGTAGCTGACATTTCATCACAACACATGGTGAAATTACACTGCCTCTGTTTCCAGACTTTACGGCCACATCATGCTACCTCTGCCCTTAATGAGCTTTCAGTCCAGATCAGTAGTTCTCCCAGTGAGGTCCCCAGAGCAGCAGTATAACCTGGGAGCCTGTTAGAAACGCAGACTCTGAATCAGAAACTCTACAGCTGGGCCAAGCAGTCTGTTCTGACAAGAGCTCCAGGTGATTCCGTTGCACACTCGAGTTTGTGAACCACTGATCTAGAGGAAATAACACCCGTACAAACAAACAATACAGGTGTGCTCTCCTGAAGAAGTGACATCGCGAGCAGAGTCTTGAAGGAAAAGGAAGTATTTAAGGTGAACGCAAGCCATGTTAGAGGAGGGATTACACTCAGAAAGGTTGGGGGCGTGGAAGGGAGGTGTGCTTTGAGGGAAACACAAGAGATTTAGTCTGGCAAAATGGGGTGTGGGAGAGGCTGCAAAAGGGGGCAAGAGCCAGATTGCAAAGCCCTTTCAAGTGCCTGAGTAAGGAGTTTAGATTTTATCCTATAACTGATGGGAAGCAGGAAAGGTTCCTAATGGAGAATGACATGACCAAGTTCGCACTGTAGAACAAAGTACTCTTGCAGCAGGATGGCTTGGAGGCCGGAAGATGAATTGGAAAGCTGCTAGAATGATTCTAGGTAAGAATGAGAGTCCAGGTGGGCACAGACTTGGGTGGCGGCCACAGGGATGCTGAGAAGTGGCGATGCTGAGAGATCTTTAAGAGGAAACTGACAGGACCTCGGGAGGAGGGGCCCGAGGGTTCTGTGCTGGCAGCATTTCCGACAGAGATGCAACATGCTGGTGGTGGAAAGGCGACCAGCTCAGGACTGAGCACGCCGAAGGAGGCGCTCAGGAGACACTCTGCACTGGTAGCCAGAGCAGGAGTCAGTTATGCCTCTCTCTCCCAACATTTTCCTTTCATTCGTTCGTTCATTTCACCAAAGATTGGGTTCCTAGCAAGTGCCAGAAAGGATCCAGGACAGAGTGGAACAGAAATAGCCAAAATCTGCTCTCGGGGCTGATACAGCAATGGGGACACCAACAAGAAAACAGCAGAACAAACACGCAAACAAGAAGCTTTCCGGTAGTGTAGGCAAAGGAAAGTAAGAGGGGCTAAGGAGGAACAGGAGGGCGCTTCAGACAGGGTCACCAGGAAAGCCCTGCTGAGATGTCACCTGAGCCAAGTGGTGAGCAGAAGCTAGATGTACAAAAATAGGAAAGTGTGCCCAGGCAGAGAGAACAGCAAGTGCAAGGATCCTGAGGCAGAAATTAGGATGGAGGGAAAACGAGAATCAGTGCAGCTGCTCAGCTGCGGAAGCTGAGGGCCAGGAGGGCCGGCCTGGACCACAGAAAGGGGGTGCTTTCCAAGGCCGGCGAGGTAATACATGCGAAAGTGCGGGGCTTCCCTGGCCGTCCAGGGGTTACCACTTTGCACATTCACTGCAGGGGGCACGAGTTCCATTCCTGGTCAGGGAACGAAGAGCCCGCAGTCAAAAACATTTTTTAATACATGTGAAAGTGTTTCGTAAATGACCTCAAGAACCAGGTATGCATAAGGGAAAGCTGAGGTGCTGCCATCAAGGAGGAAAGAAAGGAGTGAGTCTTAACTGAAGCAAGGAGTTCAATTTCAGGGAAAGCTCAGGCTATGAGAGCCATCATATCAGAATAACTTCTAAAACAGATCAGTTGTCCATTTTTTTCCTACTGCTTTTGTTTAAGAATGGCAACCCACTCCAATATTCTTGCCGGTCGTCTCACGGACAGACGAGCCTGGAGGGCTACAGTCTAGGGGCCCACAAAGAGTCGGACATGACCGAGCAACTAAGTAAGAATACGGTCAACAGGCAAACCGACGCAAGCACTGGCTGGCCTGGAGGCGGGAGATGCACAGAGGACCTCTCACAGCACAGACGAGGAAGGTGAGAGAGCAGGGAGAGAGGAAAGGAGACGAGAAGGCTCTCCTTGCAGGCTGGGTGGCGGCTCCCTCTGCTGGTGCCTGAGCCCCAGCTGTTTGCAGCCAGGCCCAGCCCCGCCGGCCCGAGCCCGCCTGCTTCCCCCTGAGAGCGAGGCCGGGAGCCAGCCCAGCGGGGAAGCAGAGGGACCCGGGTCAGGGCAGAGGGAGAGGCATCCAGGGGGGCAGACGCGGGCCCCCCGGCCCCCAGGGCTGCCTGCTGCGCCCAAGAACACAAGCCACCCAGCCGACAGAGGGCCCCGACCACCCCTGAGGGGACACAGAGTACCAGACACACGCCTGCCACCCCCAGGATGACAGAGGCCCTCCGTCTCCTTCCTCTAAGCCTTTGACCCAAGTGTCTAGAACAGTTTCTCTCACGCCACCCAGCCCCACCCCACCACCCAGAGGACTTCCTGTGATTGACACGAGCTCTCCTGGGCCAACACACACACGCGTGCACGCACACACACACACACATGCACGTACGCACACACCCTGGGCTTTATCTGCAGGACTTCACACACGCCCTGGGCTTTATTTGCAGGGCTTCACACACACACCCTGAGCTTTATCTTTAACTTGGAACCCGTGACATCTCCTGGCCATTCACAGACCCCAGCAAGGCCATCAGGAAGACCCTTTAACTGTCTCCCCGCCCAAGGAGGTATCAGGTACAAGGGCAAAAGTAGAACAGCAAGACTGGAAAGAAACTCCATCTTACTCACTTGATGAAATACACAGCTCCTTCCTGGGTAGAATCCATCTCCCAGCCCTTGGGCAAACCTGTGAGGAAGCAAAATCACAAAATCACGCTCTCTTCCACAAGCCCAATCTGCACTCAGGAGGGATGGAGACTCAAGAGAACCGAGGCAATTCACAGATAAGTCAGCAGTGCTCACACCAACAATCTCAGCCTTTTCTGTCCACTCTATCAGTCTGTGCTTCCAGCAAACAGCAAGAGGGTTGGCAGTGGAGGAGATGCCCCCCATCAGTGAGCAGTGAAGCGACAAAATAGATCACTGCTTTGCAGGCTTCGCTCATTCATTCAGTAAACATTTACTGCTCCTCTGTTCTGTGCCAGGCCCTGTGCCAGCCCCCAGGGATGTAGCAGTGAATGCACAGATGACCGCCCTGGAAGGTCCTCAGGATCATCCCTGCTTACATCACAGGAGCAGAAGCTGGAGCCACTGCGAGTCGCTGGCCCCAGATCTCATGGATAATTAGCACTTAAGACCAGGACTCAGGTCTCCAAGGGCTTCCCAGATGGTGCTAGTGGTAAAGAACCCCCCCGCCGATGCAGAAGATACAGATTCAACCGCTGGGTCAGGAAGATCCCCTGGAGGAGAAACAGCAACCCACTCCAGTATTCTTGCTTGGGAAATCCCATGGACAGAGGAGCTGGGCGGGTGGCAGGGTACAGTCACGTGGTCGCAAGGAGCTGGACACAACAGAAGCGACTTAGTACGCATGCACAAGTCTTCAAATCCCAGGCCACTGTCATTAGCTCTGCTTCTGAACAAGACACCACAGACCTGGGAAATCAGTCCCAGAAAAAATGAGGCTTTTTTTTTTAACAGCACCTCTGAAAACAATTTATCCATGAAAATGCTTAGAATGGAGAATCACTGACTTGCAAAATGAAAGAGGACTGAGTAGCCCAGGAAGCTGATCTTGGCTCCAAAGCATCTAGGCAGTCCTCCAGGCGGGTGCAGCCCCTGCTGCACAGCTCCAGAGACTCCGCGTCTCCTTCTCCACAGGGCGCTCCGGGAGCCTCTGGCTCTGCCGCGCCCCCAAACAGCCACCCTGGCCGAGTCCTGCCTCTCAAAGAGGCCGCCTCCAACTGCGGCAGAGGAGGACGAGCTTTCCGGGAGTCCGAGGGAATCCAGCATGAGGTGGAGGCAGGCCGGGCACCACTCCAAGAGCCCTGTGGCTGACACATTAGGACACGGGCGCAGATTCTCTCAACACTCAAACACCTGCCTGTGTAAGAGGTTTTATAAACTATGGCTATGCAGTGCTGGCCTGCACCTCTCCTGCCCTGTTCCCAGCCGCCCTCAGACACAAGCTGCTGGACAGAGTGCTGGCCTCAGCTACTCTTCACTCACTGCGGTTATCAAGGCTCTGTATTTCCATGGCTGCTGCTGATGGAGACACTGATGCTTCAGTGCAGCGGGGCAGCCCACCTCCCTCTCAGGACGTGGTCCACAGAAATCACACCACCAGCCACTGCTCAGTGAGAGCCTCTCTCCTCTAAGGTACATGGTTTACCCCTGCAAGCATATTCAGTCTGCACAGCAACATTACACAGCAAGCATCAGCCCGAGCATTTTTACAGATGAGGAAACTGAGGCCCAGAGAGCTCAGTCGACTTGCCAAAGGTCACACAGGAAGTGTCTGGGCCAGGACAGGAGTCTGGTCGCCTATCTGCAAAGCTCACATTCTTTCTCTGTGTTGCCCCATAAATGCTACTTGTTCCCCTCTGTCCCTGTGCGAGGATGCTCCCATTCAGAAGGGCGTGGGTTGGCAGCCTCCCCGTGTAGAAGGATCCTCACTGGGTCAGAATCATAAATAATCCTGCCACTGTGATGTGCCTGGGAAAGAGGCCAGCGTGGATTATGTCCCCTGCCTTTTCCAGCAACTTCCCTGCACACTGCCCTCTCTGCCCAGGCAACACCAAGAGTGCTTATATTCCTGTCCAGGCGGAGTGCCCACTAAGGCAGCTGCCCTTCCAGCAAGCTTCAGGGGCATCTTAACCCCTTCCCAACCTTGGACAACCAGCTGGCTGCAGCCGAAAACGACAGGATTGGCTCACAGGCTTGTATTCACCCTCTAGCCCTACCTAGGGCCATGGTAAGGTGAACTGAAAACAGCCGAAACGTGGAAGGTGGCAACACCAACCCAGAAGAAGACAGCCTCAGCCTTGGGGTCCTGAGGCTTCACTTCAAGTTGAAAATACAATGGTGACCAAAAAAATAGCACCTCTGTTGATGTGACTCTCTTGCATAATCGGTGCTACAACATTTTCAGGTTCATAATCCTATCCCCATTTTACAGACAAAGAAGCTAAGTCCCAGAAGAACTAGCCACTCGCTCAAAGCCACACTAATAAAAACTCAAGCCAAGATTTGAGCTCAGGTCTCTCTGTCTCTAGAACTTGTGCATTTAACTCCGATGCTTCTTTGCTTATTAGCTAAATGGACTTGAGTCAGGCCCTTTCTCTCTGCTCTCCCATTTCCCTATTTTAAAATGAAGGAGTCAGACTCCATGATCCCTGAAGTCCTTTTTGGCTCTAGAACCAAAATGAGTCCAGTTCCGAAATGAAAAGAAAGCAGGCTCTGGGCAGGTCAGCACCTTGGCCCGCACATCCAGCAGCGCTCCTGTGCCCCAAGAATGCCCGGGACTCTGTGTGGCTGGGTGGACGGCTGGGAGGCCATCTGTGTGGCTGGGTGAAGGGCTGGGAGGCCAG
>SJXQ01009757.1:368979-386712 GCA_006408695.1 Aepyceros melampus
CGCACGCGGCCGCCGCCCGGCCAGCGGAGGGCGGGGCCCCGCGCCGCCCCGAGGGCCGCTCCCGGCCGGCGGGGTCCGCCGCGGCCCGCGGGCCCCCGAGTCCTGACTCCTGGCACGGGGGGCGGCCGTTTGGCGGACAGAGATGGGAATCCCGAACCGCAGGGGCACGTCCAGCCTCTGACTCGAAAGGGGGAAGTGATCAGACCTGGTTCTGCTCGGCGGGAGGTTAGCAGAGGAACAAAGGTCAGATGCAGGGAAGGCTGGCAAGCTGTGAGTAGCAAGGGGCCCCTTCTGGCTAGAATATCAACCTCATGAGTCAAGCTAGTCCTTACCTACACGTCTTTCTTAGTACTTCCTCTAAGAAGCCTGCCATGACTAAGGAGGAATCAGAGTGAGACCTTCAGATGCACTCAGAAAGCAACAGCTTTGTATGCCTAATTTGTGCAGAAAAGGGAAGGAAAGAAAAAAGAAACAAAGAAAGTAAGGAGGGAATGTGTTCCATGTACGGAACATAGATTGCAAGCATTCAGTACTAGCATATCAAAATGGTATTGCTGGAACCCACAGTTCTGCAGTCCAAGAGGTCGCAAAGAGTTGGAAGGTGACTGAGCGACTGAACTGACAGGTCTGCTGTCTCTGGTCTGCATCAAAGCTGGACTCCAGTCAGCTTTCCCAGCTTACTCAGGACCTGCTCCCATTAGGTAAACACTGTCCTAATCCATGTCAGACCCAAGGGAGTAGTTAGACAGCTGTCTCTAGAGGAAGCAAAGTGTCGCTTGGCAGTTGGCAAGTGTCTGTTGAATGAGGAAGTTTATTGTAAGCATTCTAAGGGACAGGATGACTGTTCTACCTAGGTGATTTCTACTCACCCCTTTGGTATCAACCCGATGTCGCCTGCTCCAGAAAGCCATTCTTGACTCCACTCCAGGCAGATTTATATGCGTATGCTCTACTTGTCATGAAACTTTATTAATAACCCTGTAGTGGAGCTTATCTGGAGAAGGAAATGGCAACCCACTCCAGTATTCTTGCCTGGAGAGTTCCACGGATAGACGAGCCTGGCAGGTTACAGTCCGTTGGGTCGCAAAGAGTTGGACATGACTGAGCATACATACCGTGGAGCTTACCACACTATAACGCAATCCTTGGTTTACTTATCTGTCTCCTTCAGAGCAGGGG
Organism: Aepyceros melampus; assembly: GCA_006408695.1. Taxonomy (NCBI): domain Eukaryota; kingdom Metazoa; phylum Chordata; class Mammalia; order Artiodactyla; family Bovidae; genus Aepyceros; species Aepyceros melampus. The sequence continues at coordinate 370,159 of SJXQ01009757.1, forward strand.
TCCATTTGATTCATCTTTATAGCCCCAGTACCTACCTGGGATAGACAATTTACATTTGATGAGTGACTGATACTATCCTAAGTAGAAATGGCTTTTAACTCTAACCACAGCTTGTACTTTTGGACCCTATTTAGGGGCCAGATAAATATAACCACCAGCAACATCCGGGTGTATGTGGGGAGAGCTTTCTGGAAAAAAGAACAACCAGTGAGCCTTCTCAGGAATCCTAAAGGCTCATCCTAGGTGTAATGTGTATGCATCTGATAGATACTGAAGCCACAAGATGCCTCAAAGAACATCTCTTCCTAGCCTCTTGACTTAAATATAGGAAGCAGAAGAGCAAAGAAGTAACAGGGAAATTCATGTCACTGAGCAAGGCTCTGCCCAATGTCCAGGCCAGAACTCTTTCCATTGCATGATTCTACCTCCAACACTGGAAATCCACTCTGCCAACATACAGGCTGATTCTTGGTGCCAGTTTCGGTCCATTCTCCAGAAGCAAAAAGGAGCAAAATGCCATAATACACAACTCTTTTCTCCCTTTCCAGATCCTACATGTTTTTAGTAAAGAAAGCTGCATTTGACAGTAAAGGAGAGCTGCATCTGAGAATCACAGGTGAGGAGGTATGCCCCTTCGTAGCTCCTGAATTGAGGGGTCTGGGAGTGTCAAGCGGTCAGACTCCTCTCCGGTCCCCCATCCCCAACCTTGTGAAACACCTGTTAAGGCCCATCCACCAGAGCCACCTGCCCACCCCTATGATATCAGAGGATCTGAATTGCCAGGACTGCTGCCAAGATGCCTCCAGGGAAAATACCAGCAACCAGAGCACTCCCTGTCCAACCTGAGCAACCGGTAAGTGCGGCTTCTTGGGCTGAAGGTGGGTGGAAATAGAGAACAGTATGACATGTTTTTGAAAACATGTATTACAGCACTGTCTTCTTGGAGGAGCAGGGGCTCCTGAGGATTTCTTCAAAAGATTTTTGTCTTGTTTATCTCTAATCTAGCCTGGGGTTCCTTGGAACATTTACCTAGACCAAAAGAAAGAGCAAGTGGTTGAGATTTTGAATGTTTTTTACTCATTTGGAATAAGAAATCAGGTTTGAAAACACTTTCTAACTGTGGTGTATTCTCCCAATGACTCTTTATATTCTAGTTCTTGTTTATTAATTATGATCAGGATTGATACTGCTAAGCAAAGAAACTTCCTTTAGCAAAGAAACTAAAGACAGTTCAGAAAGAGTAGAAAACGCAAATAAAAATAGGTATTGGTTCAACAGTTACCTGGAAGAAGGCAGGAGAGTGATATGTTGAAATGAAAACCTTACCTGCTTTGCAGTTAAGTCAGAAATTTAGTTGTTTTTGTTTTTTCCTTACAGTGAAATTAATCTCTTTAAGAGCAACAAAGCATGTGGATAAAATATATCAGAGATATTTAGAAATGATTCTGATTGTCTCATGTATTTTGAGAGCTTAAGTCCGTCACTTGAATGTTATCACGCTTCTGGCGTGGTTCCAGCGGTAGGCTGAAAAACAGCTCCCCAGAAACTGTCCCTGTCAAATCCCTGGAGCCCATGAGTATGACCTTACTTGGATGTAATTAAGATAAGGGTCTGGAGATGAGGAGATTATCCGGATTATTCGGGGTGGGCCCTGAATTCAGCGGCACATGTCCTTATAGGAGAGAAGCAGGAGATGTGAGACAGACAGAGAGCAGGAGGCGGTGTGGCCACAGAGGTGGAGGCTGGAGAGGGCCACCACAGAGCCAGAGCCCGGGAGAGGCGAAGAAGGGACGCTCCCCCCGAGCCTGCGGAGGGAGTGTGGCCCGAACGCTTCAACCTCAGCCTTCTGGAATCCAGAACTGTGAGAAAATAATTTTTTTTTGTTTTAAGCCAGCCAGTTTGAGGCGATTTGTTATAGCATCTTGGTGAATTCACACAGTACCTATAAGAAAATCATAAGTTATCGAGGACCGAAATCAATGTCTGTTATTTTTACTTGTCCGACATCCAGCCTCCTGTCTTCTGTTAATAGCCCCTGGAGCTTCCTTCTGCGTCTAGCTTCCTGCCACTGTCAGTCCGCGTGGGTTGGATGGGTTGCCCCCACACTCACCCCAGCTCCATTGGTTCAGGAAAGGACGCATGACTCAGACCAGACAGTGAGACTGTTTTAAGAAGATCCTAGAGCCCCTGGGAAGAAGCCCTTTCTCTCTTGGATTCCAAGCGGGCAGGTGTCACTTTGGTGCTGCTGGGGTCTTTCTGAGGGGAAGCGTGCTGAGAGCGAGTCCAGTCCAGGAGAAAGTGGAGCCAGAAGATGCAGACACACTGTGTCCTCGTATCCCAGAGCCCCAGGACCAGCTTACCAGAAGACGCCCTATCATTGGGATTTCTACTTGTAGGTGCCCAGAAACACCCTTATTTGCTCCAGCCAGTTTCTGTCCCTGACAACTGAAAAAGTCCTAGCCAGGTCAAAGGTCAAAATGTCCTGTGGCCCTGTTGCTTTGTTGTAACCAATGTTTCTTCGAGAAAGTCAATGAGATAACCACCTGCACTTCTAGTGACTTGAGAATGTGAACTCTTCCAATAAAGCTGCAAGTTTAGATCAAGGAAAGGTCATTTGTGACCATCTGGTAAAAGTCTATAATTTCCTTCCAAAGGGTACTAAAAAACTCAGGAGAAGTACCCGGAGTTGTGGCAATTCCTCAGGAGAGTTGGGATCACAACTCAGGTCTCCTGAGAACCTGATCAGTAGAAAGCTGTATTTAAAGGCATTCGCTTTATCATTTAAACATAGTTGGCCAAGAGATTCACAGTTATAAGATAATTATAGCTGATTCCTCTGCTCTGTTAAAGAATAACCACAACAATAGTTTTTGTTGAGAGCTGGTGTTTAATAGCTATGCCACAGGCTAGGTCACTAGCCACTGTTAATTATTTTACAGGAACTAGGAAGCAAAGGAAAAAAAATCAAGGCCCTCTCTGCTGGGATTATTAATAATAGATATACGATTATGTAAACATGCAAGAGCCCAGACTAGTTGCTTGATAGAAGTGGTGATTTGATTAAGGTTTTAGAGAGGGGGAGGTTTAGTGTTTATTTTGTCTGTTCCTTTGCCTGTGTGGGATCTCGGATCGTGTGGCTCTCAGCGGCTGTGGTGTGCAGGCCAGTAGCTGCAGCAGCAGGCCTGCGGGCCCCTCCGCTCCTGCCATGTGGAATCCATGTTTGCCACCCAGAGATCATACCCTTGTCCCCGGCATTGTGAAGCAGATCCTTATCTTCTGGACCACCAGGGAAATCTTGAGAGTGGCACGTTTTGTTTAAAAAAAAAAAATGTTGAACTGATGCTGGTAACCAGAGGATTGTGGAATCCTGAAATTTCTCTACAGCCAGTTGAACTGAATTACATTTGTTCCACAGATATTTGCTGAGTACCTTCTGTGACCCCAATATTATTCTTGGTACAGAGGATCCAAGAGTGAATAAAACAGAAAAGTCCTTGCTCACCTAGAATTTACCTTTAATAAATGCATAGTCTTGGAGGACAAGGGGTCTGTGGAGGAAAATGGAAAGAGTAAAGGATAGGAGGGTAGTGGATGCTGCTATCTTGTATTCCATAGATTTCATATAGGGTTGGCAGCAAAGGCCTCATTAAGCAGAAGAACGTTTGAACAAAGACTTGAAGGAAGAGAGAGCAAACCATGTGACACCGGGGGAACATGCTCCCAGTAGAGGAAACAATAAGTGCAAAGGCCCTGAGGCAGGAAAACCCTTGGAATGTTTGTGAAATAATGAGGCCAGCGGGGCTGAAGCGGAATAAACGAGGCAAAGGAGATGAGGACCAGTAGGGTGGGGGCCAGTGGGAGAAGCTAGATCATTCCAGGGTACGGGAAGAAGATCAGCTGTTATTCTCAATGAGATGGGGAACTACCGGAGGTTTGAGTGTAGGAGACATGATCATTATGATTTAATGACTCTCTTAGAGGATCATTCTAGCGGCTATTCAAAATAGAGCAGAAACAGGTTCCAGTTATGAGGCTACTGCAATAATCCAAGCAAGACACAATGATGGTTCACTTCGTTGTATTTGTGGATAGAAGCAGTGAGAAACCATCCGATTCTGAGCATCTTTTAGAGGTAGAATTGCTAGAAATTGCTTACAGATTGTAACTGGACTGTGAGAGAAAGAGAATGCACGCGTGATTGCCCTTTCCTTTTCTTTGTGAGTGATGAGAATGCTCTCAAGGCTCACTTCCAAGGTTTCCTGCTACCTGACTACGAGGGCTTTGGCCTGAGCACCAGAAAGGACAGAGTTGCCACTGACTGAGATGGGAGTCAGCTGCAGAAAGAGCAGGCATGGCAGAGAGGGGGGGAAACCGCTTCAGCTCTGAGCACGCCATGCTGGAGATGCCTGAGATACCCAGGCAGAGATGCCAAGGAGATGGCGGCGTGTATGAGATTAACATCTGTGCCAGGAGTAGGGAGATTTGGTATTTTTCAGTGTTTGATGGTATTAATACCATGAAGCAAGTTGAGATCACAAAGAAAATGTGTTTGAGTAGGGAGGAGGCAGAGATCAAGGGCTGAGAACCAAGACACACTACTTTTTAGAGGTCGTGTTAATGAGAAGGAACCTGAACAAAAGACTCAATCACAAGTGGCTAATGAAGTAGGAGGCAAACAAGAGAGAACCGCGTCCTGAGAGTGAGGTTTGAGTGCGTTCACGTCACTCATGAGGAGGAGTGTGCAATCGTTGCCTGTGTTCCAGAAGGGCTGAGGTTAGGCTGGGTTCTGCCTGAGCAGGAAGAGACTTGTACTCCTGGGTGAGAGTGTGGATAGATCGCTCAGGTTGTTTTGCGGTTGGTCTGAGAAGGGCCCTGGAAGATGCTCGTTTTCGCTAATGAGCCCTTGCTCAGCACGGAGAGGAGCGCCCAAAACATACTTCCTTCAGGCCATGTCTCTGTCCCTGTGCTGGCTTCTCCTGGGAAGGAGGCCAGCCCGAGATGGCTGTCTGACTTCTCCTCCAGGACCGTGTCCTGGACAGAGACCGGGCGCTGGCAGCTCCCCAGAGCCGCGGCGTGGAGGGCGGGTGGGGCGGGCCTGAGAGAGCGAGGCAGTCTCTCATCACAGGCAGATGCGGGCGGGCGGGACCTGGAGCCGCTGCTTCCATTTCCTCTCTGGGTCTCTTCTTGAATCTACACCTTGGTCAATGCTCTTCCTGCTCTACTTTAAAGTCTGATCTGGGGTTTTTCTAGAGAATGGCAGCTCGTGCTGACTTTGGCGTTTCCTGGAACTATCACAGCACGTTGGTTCCATGTAGTTCAATTAACTTACAAGGCACCATTACGCCTGTGTGTCTGAAACCATTCCAGCCTGCAGCCAGCCAGTTCCTTCTCCTGTCTCTGTCACTCACCAACCTGCTGGTCAGGCTTCTACACTGGCCGCTGGCTCACCATCATCCTCCCCATTCCCCTCTCCCTTTCACTTTGGGGAATATCAGTGCTGATGTGAAGAAACTACTCAATGTCCTAAGCTCGCAACACCTTAATCTCTGCAGTTCCAGGGACATTCACCTCCACTGCAGTAAGTTAGGCACACCCAAGGCCATTCCTTGGACTTTCTCACGACTCGGATTTACTCCTGTCTGGAAGACAAACCTCTGATATCCCACGTTCTGACCACAGTTTCGGCTCTTTTGATGCCCTCTTTACTTTCCTCCCTTTACGCGTGCCCCTTGCCTTCCTACAGTACCTTTGTGCGCAGCCACTCCAGCCGTGTCCGACTCTGCAACCCCCTGGTCAGCACCTTTACCTCTTGACTCTCCTCCTACTCTATCGCTCGTTTCACTTCTTGCACCGCTCTACTCAAGCTCTTGGCCTGTGACTTTATCTCCTCACTACCCAAGATTCTAGTCCATGTGCTCTCAGCTGTTACCCTACTGAAAACTCCCCTTGGAATTAATCTGCCCACCTTTTCTGCTCCAATGCCTAGAAAAATATCATACCAAGCCACTGTAGGAATTAAACAAATTGATGCCCCTATCATTCACACTCTCCAGTCTCCCACAGGCCTCCTTCTGTGTCTGTAGTCACTCTGAGCAGCAGACCATCATTATTCCAAGAGAAAATAAAGGCCGTAAGGAAGGCCCCACCTTAAGCTAGAACACCTTCCCTGCAGTCTCCCTATGCCTCTTGTTACAGCATTGTCTCTATTTCTACCCATCTGTCTCTCTTGCCTCCTATCCGCATGACATTTTCATGTGCTCATTCTCACCGGTTCCTCGCCAGGCTCCTCTGTCCATGGGATTCTCCAGGCAAGAGTACTGGAGCAGGTTGCCATCTTCTCTTCCAGGAGCTCTTCCTGATCAGCAACTGAGCCCTTGTCCCTGATGCCTCCTGCATTAGCAGGCGAGTTCTTCACCACTAGTGCCCCCTGGGAAGCCCTTCAGAAATCTTACTCAAATCAATTATCTCTTCTTCCCTATATTTTCAAGCTTCCCCCTCTTCCAGTTCTTTCCCTAAAGCCTATGATGAAGTTCAAGAATTCTGCCTTAAAGAAAAAAAAGCCCCATGCCAACCCCCCCACCCCAATTACCTTATCACCACTTTCTCCTTCCTTTCACTTCAAGTTTCTTAAAGGAATGCCCTATGTCCTTGGCGTGTCTAATCCCTTATTTCCAGTTACTCACAATCTGGTTTCTGTTCCCTTGGCTCCTTGAAAATGGTTAGAATTCTTCTGACAAAAATAAGCATTTATTTCCAGGTTGCCAAATCCAGCGGACCATCTTCTGTCTCACCTTAGGTGACCCTCCTGATGACAGTTCTGCCCTCTCTCCTTCCTGCATGGGTGCCGCGTCTGTTTCACCCTCTACACCCCAGCCATCCTGAAACCCCTACAGTTAATTATCCTTTGTGCCTGTGGCCCGCTTGGCCTGAAGAATCCTTCTGTGTTTTCTTCTTCCTCTTGAAATCACAGCCCAGGAAGAAGCCCTCTGCACTGGCCACATGTCCCACGTTTGCCGCTGTTACAGTATTCATCGTATGTGAGAGCTCACTTTCCTATTTCCCTGGACTGAAACTCCTTGGGAATAGGACCTCTCTTTTAAATCTACTTGTTTGTCCAGGATTTGACACAGTTGGCCACCACAACCTGCCTGGAGCTTTTTTTGCCCCCAGGCCTTCATGACACCACATTTCCCTGGTTTATCTCCCACTTCACTGGCTATTGCTTCTTAAACTCTAGGGTTACAACTTCTCTATTTAACTTCAAATGTTGGAGTATTCCAACTCCACCAAACTCCACTCTGGCCTGCTTCTGTACCCTGCATACTGTCTACTTACTCTCTCTTGGCAATCTCATCTCCTTTTTTTTTTTTTGTTTTAATGTTCAGTTATTTACTGGCACTACAAATTGTCTTAGTTGCCGCACGTGGGGTCTTTTGTTGTGTGCAGGCTTAGCTGCCTGCAGCGTGTGTGATCTTAGTTCCCCGACCTCCCAACTAGGTGTCACACCCGTGTCCCCTGCATTTCCAGGCAGATTCTTAACCCGTGGAGCACAGGCAAGTTCTTCCTCCATTGTTTTAAATCTCATCCACACGCTGCTGGTTCCCAAGTTTCTGTTTGAGTCTGACCTCTCCCCTGGGCTTCAGATGCACAGATCCAACTGCCTACTCCTTGTAGGTAGGACACAGTCGAGGCATGGGCCAGGCGGCAGTGTAGGTGGAAAGGGGGTGTATCTGGAGGGAGGGAGATCCAATTGATTGCGAGAAATGGAAATCTAGGGTGACTTTTGGGTTAGGATGACCAATGATCTCTGTTTGCCTGAAGCGGAGGGGTTTCCTGGGGCGTGGAGTTATCAGAGCTAAAACCAGGACAGAAGTGAAAGTGTCAGTCGCTCAGTCGTGTCTGACTCTTTATGACCCCAAGGACTGGAGCCCGCCAGGCTCCTCTGTCCATGGAATTCTCCAGGCAAGAATGCTGGAGTGGGTAGCCATTCCCTTCCCCAAGAGATCTTTCCCAACCCAGGGTCCCAAGCAAATCAGGACAGTTGGTCATACCACTCCTAGGCTTGAGGGGCCAAGAAATGGAGTGATTGTTAACTGGACCACATTCTGAGATAACGAGGACTCAGGGAAAACTAATTTAAAGATGTATTAACTTTGAGATGCTTATTAAACATCATCTTCCTCCTTGTCGCCAAACACAGTAAAGCTGGCCCATTATAATTTCTCCTCCTTCTTCATCTGATCAGTCACTGAGTCCTGTCAACCATAATACCTGCGTGACTCCCCACTCTCCCTTTCCAGTCTAGCCATCTCTCTGGTCGAGCTCATTGCTTCATACCTATACTTGTACAAGAACATCCCACTTGATCTCTCTTCTGGCTTCTGCTCAGTTCAGTCCAGCCACCAAAGGACCCAAGAGCCGTTCCAGAAGAACCAGTCTGCCCATGTCACTGCCTGGCTGGCGGGACACTTTGTGTAGAAGGAAACAGACCAAATTGCTTCGCGTGGCTTTCAAAGTACTCTGTCATTCAGACCCTACACAACAAACCTATCCTCCATCCCATAGAACCTAACCCAGTTTGACCAGCTTATTAGAAATTTCTCCAACATGTTCTCTATATTCTTCCAGTTTTACCTTTTCTCTAAACCCATCTTCTTCTACCTGAAGCGTCCTTTACCTCCCTATCCTTTAACTCCCCTCTTCCTCCAACAAACTCCAACCCCATTTCTATTAATATTTACTGAGAGAATGAGTGAAGCATCATAGTTAAAAGTATGAACTCTGGAACCAATCAGGGCTTAACTCCCAGTTCTCTGCCATTCCCTAGCTGTGCAACCTTGGGTAGGTTACTATGCGTCAGGTCCCTCATCCATAAATTGGGAGATACATACACTTATCACATAATATACACTAGTTGGTATTATTATGTGTCAAATATGGTACTAAGAACTTTTCATACATTATCTAATGTAGTCCTCCCAACTTCTCTGAGAGGTATTATTATTATTCAAATTTTAGGTGTGACCCCTTGATATTCAAGGGCACACAGCTGGTGGAAATGGAAAACTAGAATTCAAGCCCAAGTCTGTCTGGATCAATGCCTAGGTTTCCTTCACAGCACTAGAAAGAGCCTAGGAAGGAAACCAGAGAGGTCTGATCCTTTAAACTTCCACTTAGATGGAACAAGCAGCGAAGACTGTGTGCTCTGGAAGGAGGACAGAGAAACACAGAATCAGGAGGAAGTAACATTTGGATCAGAGTCAAAGGGAGGTGATGAACCGGTATATAATCCCTCAGGTGAAAAGAAAAGCGGTACATTACACATGGTTATGATTTTAATAGCAATATCAGGCTATATTCCCAAAAGCAAGGTCAGAATTGTTACCGGGAAAAGGTAAACTGAAACTGTTAACTTGAGGAGACAAGCACTGGGTGTAACATTTTAACCCCAAGGGACCTAGCACAAAACCAGGGACTCAAAGAGTTTAGGAGCTGGACAAGACAATGGAGTGACATCTTTAAAGCACCAAAAGAAAAAAAAAATTAACCTAGAATTCTTTGGCTAGTGAAAATATCATTCAAAAATAAAGGGTTAGCCTGCACTCTGGAGCCCGTGAGCCAGAACTGCTGAGGCTGCAAGCCACAATTACTGAAGCCTGAGCGCTCTCTGGAGCCCGCGCTCTGCAACAGGAGAAGCACCCACAGTGAGGAGCCTGAGCGCTGCCGCTAGAGCAGTGAGGCCCTCGCTGCTGCTGTCCCGTCGCTCAGCCGTGTCCGACTCTTTGCGACCCCATGGACTGCAGCACGCCAGGCTTCCCTGTCCTTCACCAACTCCCAGAGCTTGCTCAAACTCATGTCCATTGAGTCGGTGATGCCATCCAACCATCTCATCCTCTGTCATCCCCTGCTCCTCCTGTCTTCAGTCTTTCCCAGCATTAGGGTCTTTTCCAAGGAGTCAGCTTGTCACACCTGGTGGCCAAAGTATTGGAGCTTCAGTATCAGTCTTTCTAATGAATATTCAGGACTGATTTCCTTTAGGATGGACTGGTTGGATCTCCTGGCAATCCAAGGGACTCTCAAGAATCTTCTCCAACACCACAGTTCAAAAGCATCAATTCTTCGACACTCAGGCTTCTTTATAGTCCAACTCTCACATCCATACATGACCACTGGAAAAACCATAGCCTTGACTAGACGGACCTTTGTTGGCAAAGTAATGTCTTTGCTTTTTAATACACTGTCTAGGTTGGTCATAGCTTTTCTTCCAAGGAGCAAGCGTCTTTTAATTTCGTGGCTGCAGTTACCATCTGCGGTGACTTTGGATACCAAGAAACAAAGTCTGTTACTGTTTCCATTGTTTCCCTATCTGTGTGCCATGAAGTGATGGGACTGGATGCCATGATCTTAGTTTTCTGAATCTTAAGCTTTAAGCCAACTTTTTCACTCTCGTCTTTCACTTTCATCAAGAGCTCTTTAGTTTCTCTTTGCTTTCTGCCATAAGGATGGTGTCATCTGCATATCTGAGGTTATTGATATTTCTCCCAGCAATCTTGATTCTAGCTTGTGTTTCTTCCAGTCCAGCGTTTCTCATGATGTACTCTGCATATAAGTTAAATAAGCAGGGTGACAATATACAGCCTTGTCATACTCCTTTCCCAATTTGGAACCAGTCTGCTGTTTCATGTCCAGTTCTAACTGTTGCTTCTTGACCTGCATACAGATTTCTCAGGAGGCAGGCATGGCAATTTGGTATGCCTATCTCTTTTAAGAATTTTCCAGTTTCTTGTGATCCACACAAAGGCTTTAGTGTAGTCAATGAAGTCTCTGTGTGTACACACATGACATCATATAATATTATTTAAAGATCTACTGTGATGAGTTAACCTATATATTTAAACATCACAATAGCCACAAAAATGAAATCAGATAAATAGGTATAGCTGATAGGTCAATAGTGTAGATAAAATCACAAAAAAATACTCAATCCAAAAGAAGGTAAGAAAAGAGAGATAAAATGAAATCAGATGGGACATAAAGAAAACAAAGAGCAAGAGAGTAAATTTAAATTCAACTCTATTGATAATTACATTAAATATAAGCAGTCTAAATACTCCCAATTAAAAAGCAGACATCATCATATTGGATTTTTAAAATACAACGTACGGACTTCCCCGGTGGTGCAGTGGAGAGGAATCCACCTGCCAGTGCAGGGCACGTGTGTTCAATCCCTGGTGCAGGAAGATCCCACATTCCGTGGAACAGCTAAGCCCATGCCCCACAACTGCTGAACCTGTGTGCTGCGACAACGAAGCCCACACCCCCAGAGCCTGTGCTCACGGCAAGAGAGGCCACGCGATGAGCAGCCTCAGCTTCACAATGAAGAGGAGTCCCCCCTCGCCACAGCTGGAGAAAACCTCCACGCAGCAACAAATACCCCAAAATTTATTTATTTATTTATTTATTTTTTAAATTAATTTTTTTTTTTTTAGTTTGTTTTGCTTTACAATACTGTATTAGTTTTGCTACACATCGACATGGATCAGCCACGAGTGTACATGAACTCCCAATCCCGACCCCCACCTCCCCCCTCCCGTTATTTTTTTTTTAAGAAAGCAACTATAACAGGCTTCCCCAGTGGCTCAGCAGTGAGTGGTTTCAGTCCCTGGGTTGGGAAGATCCCCTGGAGAAGGAAATGGCAACCCACTCCTGTATTCTTGCCTAGGAAATCCCGTGGGCAGTGGAGCCTGGCGGGCTGCAGTCCATGGAGGTCACAAAGAGTCGGACACAACAGAGGAACTAAACAACAAAAAGTGCTGTGTGTTGTCTACAGGAAACCTACTTTAAATATGAGGACTACACAGTCCATGGAATTCTCCAGGCCAGAACACCGGAATGCTGAGAAGCCGTTCCCTTCTCCAGGAGATCTTCCCAACCCACGGGTCAAACCCAGGTCTCCCGCAGCGCATGCGGATTCTTTACCAGCTGAGCCACCAGGGAAGCCCAAATACAAGGACAGGTGGCGTTAAAAATAAAAGTATGGTCAAACTTAAGCTATGGCAGTGTGACAAGACTGTCAATCCTCTCCAGCAAAAGCAAACATAAAACTGGATAAACTGTCAAAAAGGAATATCTCAGGGCTCTGGAAATGAACCAAAGGTGCATCCCCCAATTTATTCTTGAAAAACTGCTAGGGCTTTGGGTATAAAGTAATAAAGAAATTGGGTTTCTCAACCTCAGAACATGACATTTGGGACTGGATAAATCTTTGTTGTGAGGGATTAGAAAATATCTGGAACTGTATGAAAATGAAATTACAACATGTGAGCACATTTGAGAAGCGGCTAGAGCAGTGCTTATAGGGAAATGTATAGCATGGGTAGTTACATTAGAAGAAAAGAAAGGTTCTGAATCAGTGCTTTAAGTTCCACCTTAAGAAACTGAAAAAGACAATTAAACCCAAAGAATGTGAAAGAAGGAAATAGATTACAAATCAGAAATCAGTGGACTAGAACACAAAACAGAGCAAAGTACAACAAAACCAACAGGGGGGAAAGAATCAGTGAAACCAAATGCTGTTTCTTTTTAAAGGCTGATCAAATCAGCAAAACTATTGACAGACTAAAAGGAAAGAGAAGAGGAAAGATATAAATCACCAACACAGAATGACAGAGAAGACATCACCTATCCTAATGACCAGGCAATGATGCTTGCTTGCTTTCACAACTTCTGTTCAAAAATGTACTAAATGTCTAACCAGTACCATAAGATAAGAAAAAGGAAATAAAAGGCATATACTGTTACTATTCAAAGATATGATCTGCTGCTGCTAAGTCGCTTCAGTCGTGTCCAACTCTGTGCAACCCCGTAGACAGCAGCCCACCAGGCTCCTCCGTCCCTGGGATTCTCCAGGCAAGAGTACTGGAGTCGGTTGCCATTTCTTTCTCCAAGGTAAGATCATCAATGTAAAAATTCTAGGGTCACAGGATATGAGATCAAGATATCAAAATGAATATATGTATATGAAAAACTATGAAACGTTGGTGATAGAAAAATTTTAAAGCCCAAATAAATGGAGAAATATACTCTGTTTTTGGATCAGAAGACAATATTGCTAAGGTGTCAATGTTCTAAAGTCAATCTATAAAGTCAATGCAATCCCATTTAATACCTTAGTTAAGTTTTTTTTTTTTTTGTAAGAATTAATAAGCTGCTTCTAAGATTCAAAGAGAAATGCAAAGGACCTACAAGAGCCAAAACTATGTTGAAAAAGAACGAAGTGATTTCAAGACTTACTATAAAGTTAACAGTAATCAAGAGAGTGTAGCATTTATGTAAGGACAGAGATACAAATCGCTGAAACAGAAATTGAAATGGTATATAATCAGTTGATTTTTTTTTACCCATACAGCATATGGGGATCTTAGTTCCCAAACCAGGGATGGAACCCTTGGCCCCTGCAATGGAAGCATGGCATCTTAACCACTGGACTGCAAGGGAAATCCTAATATAGTCAATTGATTTTTAACAAAGATGCCAAGGTTACTTTTTAACAATTTATTATCTGTGTGTAAAAACATCAATCTCAAAACCTTACTTCATATCATATACAAAAATTAACTCAGGGACTTCCCGAAGTGGTCCAGTCCCTGAGACTCTGAGCTCCCAATGTAGGGGGCCTAGGTTCAATTCCTGGTCATGGAACTAAGATCCCACACGCCACGAGGCAACTAACCCCTGTCCCACAGCTAGAGAAGCACCGCAGTGAAGAGCCTGTGCCACAGTGCAGACCGGGAACAGCCAAATAATAAATTAATTAAGTCCATTTGAAAACAAACAAACAAACAAAAAGTTCGTCAAAATTAAAATGTCAAAAAACTAAAAATGTCAAAATTAAAACCATAAAATGTCCAGAAAAAGAAATAGACAAAAATATTCATGACTTTGCATTAGAGAAAGATTTATGAGGTAGGGCAATAAAAAAAGCACAGACCATAGAAGAAACATCGATAAATTGGACTTCAGCAACATTAAAAATTTTGCTCTTCAAATAACATTAAGAAAATGAAAATGCAAGCTACTGACTAGGAGAAAATATTTTTTCTATATACATACACACAACTTGGTTTAAAAAATGGACAAAAGATTTGAACACATGCTTCACCATATCATTAAACATCAAGGAAATAAAAATTTACACTAAAATAAGATGGAGAAGGCAATGGCACCCCACTCCAGACCTCTTGCCTGGAAAATCCCATGGACAGAGGAGCCTGGTGGGCTGCAGTCCATGGGGTCGCTAAGGGTCAGGCACGACTGAGCGATTTCACTTTCACTTTTCACTTTCATGCATTGGAGAAGGAATGGCAACCCACTCCAGTGTTCTTGCCTGGAGAATCCCAGGGACGGGGGAGCCTGGTGGCTGCCGTCTATGAGGTTGCACAGAGTCACGACTGAAGTGACTTAGCAGCAACAAACCCACTAGAGTAGCTAAACTTAAAAAGATTTATAATGTAAAGTGTTGGCAAGGGGGTGAAACAGCTGGGTCTCTCATACTGGCTGCCAAGTGGAGCAGCCACTTTGGGAAACTGAGAGTGTTCTTATAAAGTTATATATGTATAGTTATCATTTTATCCAACATATCATTCTTAAATCTATCCAAAAGGAATGAAAATGTACATCTGCAGAAACACTTATACGCAAATGTTCATAGCAACTTTAATCACAATAGCCATAAACTAAACAAACCAACCCTCCATCAGCTAGTGAATGAAAAAGGAAATTGTGGAATACTCATACAATGGAATACTACTCAGCAACAAAAAAGAAGGGACTGCTGATATGCTAAACAGCACAGATGAATCTCAAAGCACCGCCCTGGTAAAAGAAGCCAAACACAGAAGGGTACATACTGTATATATGACACCATTCCTAAAAATTCTAGAAAAGGTGAAATGATGATACAAAGCAGAGAATGACTGCCGAAAGCTGGAAGTTGGAGAGGCGGCTGAACAGAAGAGAGTATAAGGCAACTTTCTGGAGTGATGGAAATGGCTCTATATTTTCACTGTGATAGTGTTTACATGACTGTACATAAATCTTAAAACTCATTGAATTTTATTACTGAAAATTGTCAAATTTTATTTATATGTAAAGTATACCTCAATAAGCTGATTGAAAAAAAAGTCCTTAACTAGGAAAGTTGGATATGAATTATATCCTGCCTAATGAAGAAGTACCTTTCATAATACTGATCAAATTTCAATAAACCTCATGGTATCACTTGAAAGATCTGTAATGAAGACATAATATCAGCTGATCTTAGGTGTAAAGTCATCACTAGTAATACTAGCTTCTCAAAATATCTCAAGTACTAAAAATAAAAATTATGTTTATATTGAAGACAGACATTTTTACATATTTAATTGCTGCTTTGAAATACAGAATTAGTAAATTACTCAGTTGTTGTGTGGGGTAGGGAGGCTATCCACTGGGAGAGGGAGACTTTGGAAACTGTAACTTGAGTTAAAGAAAAGTATGTTGTGCATCCAAGACGTTCTGGTCCCTGTGCCGAGGACCCCTCCACCAACGAGGTGGCAATCTACAGGAAGCAATGGAATTGCAAACATAATTACAATTCAGTGCGATGAACGGTGATCAGAATGTGTCCAGGGCACTGTAGCAGTGAAAACCTGACAATGAGCTCTGAGGACGTAGAGGGCGGATGAAACCTGATCACAGCAGGCAAACATTCCGAAGGGACCCTGAGGGGCTCTCTGCTAAGTGATAAGAAGAGACACTGGAGAGAATGCAATCTCGCCATTTGTGACAACCTGGGACCTAGGGGCATTGAGCCAAACGAAATAAGTAAAGACAGATATCGCATGCTCTCTCTTATATGTGAGATCTTAAAAACAACAACAAAAACTGAACAAATAAAAACAAGCTCAAAGATATAGATAACCAGAGAAGAGCATGAGAGTGGAAGAAACGGGTGAACTGATTTTTTTTTAAGCTTAAATAAATTTAATTTTTTTAACAACTGCATGAGAAAAAAGGAAAAATAAGGAACAGTGGCTAGTGTAACTGTCATCCTATCTGAAAGACCCTGGGAAATTAACTGCAAGAAAATGCACCCTATGGGGGCTTCCTTGGTGGCTCAGATGGCAAAGAATCTGCCTGCAATGCAGGAGACGAGGGGTTGATCCCTGGATCAGGAAGATTCCCTGGAGAAGAAAATGGCAACCCACTCCAGTATTCTTCCCTGGAGAATTCCATGGACAGAGGAGCCTGGCGGGCTCCAGTCCATGGGGTCACTAAGGGTCAGACATCGCTGAGTGACTAACACTTTCACTTTCATCCCAGTGAAGGACTTTTCTTCTGTTTAGTTCAGTTCAGTCGCTCAGTCGTGTCCGACTCTTTGCGACCCCATGAATCGCAGCACGCCAGGCCTCTCTGTCCATCACCAACTTCCAGAGTTCACTCAGACTCACGCCCATTGAGTCAGTGATGCCATCCAGACATCTCATCCTCTGTCATCCCCTTCTCCTCCTGCCC
>SJXQ01009758.1:0-11944 GCA_006408695.1 Aepyceros melampus
TGCATCTAAATTAAGTCACCAGGATGAAAACATCCAGCCTTGTTGAATTCCTTTCCCAATGTTGAGCTGGTTATTTGTTCCATGTCTGGTTCTAACTGTTGCTTCTTGACACACATACAGGTGTCTCAAGAGATAGGTAAGGTGGCCTGGTACTCCCATCTCTTTGAGAAATTTCCACAATTTGTTGTGAACCACACAGTCAAAATTTAGTGTAGTCAATAAAGCAGAAGTAGATGCTTTTCTGAAATTATCCTGCTTTCTCCATGATCCAGTGAATGTTGGCAATTTGAACTCTGGTTTCTCTGCTTTTCTAAATCCAGCTTGTACATTGGGAAGTTCTTGGTTCATGTATTACTGAAGCCCAGCTTGAAAGATGTTGAGCATTACCTTGCTAGCAGGTAAAATGAGCATAATTATACGGTAGTTTGAACATTCTTTGACATCGCCCTTCTTTGGGATTGGAATGAAAATAGACCTTTTCTAGTCCTATGGCCACTGGTGACTTTTCCAATTTTTGCTGGCATATTGAGTGCAGCATTCTCATAGCATCATCTTTTAGGGTTTTAAATAGCTCAGCTGGAATTCTGTTATCTCCATTAGTTTTGTTCATGGTAATATTTCCTAAGGCCCACTTGACTTTACACTCCAGCATGTCTGACTCTAGGTGAGTGACCATACCATTGTGGTTATGTGGGACATGAAGACCTTTCTTGTATAGTTCTTTTGTGTATTCTTGACACTTGTTCTTAATCTCTTCTACTTCTGTTAGGTCTTTACTATTTTTGTCCTTTATCATGTCCATCCATATATGAAATATTCCCTTGATATCTACAATTTTGTTGAAGAGATCTCTAGTCTTTCCTATTCTGTTCAGTTCAGTTCAGTAGCTCAGTTGTGTCCCACTCTTTGTGACCCCATGAATCGCAGCACGCCAAGCCTCCCTGTCCATTACCATCTCTCCATCCATATATGAAATATTCCCTTGATATCTACAATTTTGTTGAAGAGATCTCTAGTCTTTCCTATTCTGTTCAGTTCAGTTCAGTAGCTCAGTTGTGTCCCACTCTTTGTGACCCCATGAATCGCAGCACGCCAAGCCTCCCTGTCCATTACCATCTCCCAGAGTTCACTCAGACTCATGCCCATCGAGTTGGTGATGCCATCCAGCCATCTCATCCTCTGTCGTCCCCTTCTCCTCCTAACCCCAATCCCTCCCAGCATCAGAGTCTTTTCCAATGAGTCAACTCTTCACATGAGGTGGTGAAAGTACTGGAGTTTCAGCTTTAGCATCATTCCTTCCAAAGAAATCCCCGGGCTGATCTCCTTCAGAATGGACTGGTTGGATCTCCTTGCAGTCCAAGGGACTCTCAGGAGTCTTCTCCAACACCACAGTTCTGTTACTTTCCTCTATTTGTCTGCACTGTTCATTTAAAAAGCCTTTATATTTTCCTGCTAGTCTTTGGAACCCTGCATTCAGTTGGGTATATCTTTCCCTTTCTTCCTTGCCTTTCACTTCTTTTCTTTCCTCAGCTATTTGTAAAACCTCCTCAAACAACCACTTTCAGTTCAGTTCAGTTCAGTCTCACAGTCGTGTCTGACTCTTTGCGACCCCATGAATCACAGTACGCCAGGCCTCCCTGTCCATCACCAACTCCCGGAGTTCACTCAGACTCACGTCCATTGAGTCCGTGATGCCATCCAGCCATCTCATCCTCGTCGTCCCCTTCTCCTCCTGCCCCCAATCCCTCCCAGCATCAGGGTCTTTTCCAATGAGTCAACTTTTCGCATAAGGTGGCCAAAGTACTGGAGCTTCAGTTTTAGCATCATTCCTTCCAAAGAAATCCCAGGGTTGATCTCCCTCAGAATGGACTGGTTGGATCTCCTTGCAGTCCAAGGGACTCTCAACAACCACGTTACCTTCTTTAATTTCTTTTTCTTCAGAATTGTTTTGGTCACTGCCTCCTGTACAATATTATGAAGCTCCATCCATAGCGCTTCAGGCATTCTCTCTACCAAATGTAATCCCCTGAATCTATTTGGAACCTCCACTATATGATCATAAAGGATTTGATTTAGGTTGTTCCTGAATGACCTAGTAGTTTTCCTTATTTTTTTCAACTTAATCCTGAATTTTGCAATAAGGAGCTCATGATCTGCGTCACATCAGCTCCAGGTCTTTTTTTTCTGCTGACTGTCTAGAGCTTCTCTTTGGCTGCAAAGAACATAGTCAGTCTGAATTTGGTGTTGATTATTTGGTGATGTTCATGTGTAGAGTTGTGACTTGTGTTGTTGGAAAAGTTGTGTTGCTATGACCAGTGTGTTCTCTTGGCAAAATTCTATTAGCCTTTGTCCTGCGTCATTTTGTACTCCAAGGCCAAACTTGCCTGTTACTCCAGATATCTCTTAAATTCATACTTTTGCATCACAATCTGCTATGATGAAATGTATATCTTTTTTCTCTTATTAATTTCTAATTAAATTCTACTATTGTCAGAGAACATACAATTTAAGTTTTCTTTAAAAAATTTAGTCTTGTTTATTGCCCAGAAGAAAGTCTATCTAGTTATATTTTCAATGTGCAATTGAAGAGACTGCATATTCTGGTACTGTTGAGTGTGCTATAAACATCAATTAGATCAAGTTGGTCAACGGTATTGTCTATGTCTCCTATATTATTACTGATTTCCCTTTGTTTTAACAACTTTTAAGAAGGTAAGAGTTGAAATCTTTTTTTTTTCTAAAAATTTTATATTAGAGTATAGTTGATTTACATTGCACTGGTTTCAGTTCAGTTCAGTCACTCGGTTGTGTCTGACTCTTGAGACCCCATGAACCACAGCATGCCAGGCTTCCCTGTCCATCATCAACTCCCGGAGTCCACCCAAACCCACGTCCATTGACTTGGTGATGCCATCCAACCATCTAATCCTCTGTCTTCTCCTCCTCCTGCCCTCAGTCTTTCCCAGCATCAGGGTCTTGGCAAATGAGTCAGCTCTTCATATGAGGTGGCCAAAGTATTGGAGTTTCAGCTTCAATACCAGTCCTTCCAATGAATACCCAGGACTGATCTCCTTCAGAATGGACTGGTTGGATCTCCTTGCAGTCCAAGGGACTCTCAAGAGTCTTCTCCAACACCACAGTTCAAAAGCATCAGTTCTTCGGTGCTCAGCTTTCTTTATAGTCCAACTCTCACATGACCACTGGGAAAAGCATAGCCTTGACTAGGTGGACCTTCGTTGGCAAAGTAAAGTCTCTGCTTTTTAATATGCTATCTAGGTTGGTCATAACTTCCTTCCAAGGAGTAAGTGTCTTTTAATTTTATGGCTGCAGTCACCATCTGCAATTATTTTGGAGCCCAGAAAAATAAAGTCTGACACTGTTTCCACTGTTTTTTCATCTGAAGTGAAGTGAAGTGAAGTCGCTCAGTCGTGTCCGAATCTTTGCGACCCCATGGACCGCAGCCTGCCAGGCTCCTCAGTCCATGGGATTTTCCAGGCAAGGGTACTGGAGTGGGTTGCCATTTCCTTCTCCAGAGGATCTTCCCAACCCAGGGGTCAAACCTGGGCCTCCCGCACTGCGGGCAGATGCTTTACCGTCTGAGCCAATAGGGAAGCCAATGATGGGACTAGATGCCATGATCTTCATTTTCTGAATGTTGAGCTTTAAGCCAACTTTTTTACTCTCCTGTTTCACTTTCATCAAGAGGCTCTTTAGTTCTTGTTCACTTTCTGCCATAAGGGTGGTGTCATCTGCATATCTAGGTTATTGATATTTCTCCCGGCGATCTTGATTCCAGCTTGTGCTTCCTCCAGCCCATCATTGGTTTCAGGTATATAGTAATATGATTTGGTTATACATATACATATATCTATTCTCTTCCAGGTTCTTTTCCCATATATTACAGGTTATTGAGTAGAATTCCTGATGCTGTACAGTAAGTCCTTGTTGATTATCTACTTTATGTATAGTAGTGTGTATATGTTGAGACTTCTCAAGTGGTACTAGGGGTAAAGAACCCACCTAGCAATGCAGGAGACGTAGGGAGCCACAGGTTTGATCCCTGGGTTGAGAAGATGCCCTGGAGGAGCAACTGGCAACCCACTCCAGTGTTCTTGCCTGGAGAGTTCTAGGGACAGAGGAGCCTGGTGAGCAGCCATCCATACGGTCACAAAGAATCAGACAGGACTGAAGCAACTTAGCACGCATGCACACAGTGTGTATGTGTTAATCCTAGACCTTCACTGTCCCCACTCCCTTTCCCCTTTGCTAAACCTGCGTTTGTTACCTAAGTCTGTGACTCTGTTTCTGTCTTGAAAACAAGTTCCTTTGTGTCCGGTTTTTAGGTTTCACATCTAAGTGGGGTGTGATGTTTGTCTTTGTCTGACTTATCACACTCAGATAATCTCTAGGTCCATCCACAAAACTGCAGCAAATTGCATTATGCTGGTCTTTTTCATGGCTAAGTAACATTCCACTGTGCATATGTACCACGTCTTCCTTTTCAGTTGCCCCGTCAGAGGATGTTGAGGTTGCCTCCATGTCTTGGCTATTGTAAATAGTGCTGCAGTGAATACTGGAGTGCATGTATCTTTTCAAATTATGGTGTTCTCTGTATATATGCTCAGGAATAGGTTTCCTGCATCATATTGTAACTGTTCTTAGTTTTTTCTAAGGAACCTCCATACTGTTCTCTATGGTGTCTCCCCAAATTTACATTCCCACAACCAGTGCAGGAGGGAAATCTCTAACTATAAATTTTTCTGTTTCTCATTATAGTTTTACAGGTTTTGCTTAATGAAATTTTAATTTCAGTTCATAAAAATGCATTTATTATATTCTCTTGGTTTATTGATTAATTTTAAATTATGAAATGATACTTTTTCCCTGTTAATGTTCTTTTTCTCTTAAATATTATTGTCTATACTAACATAACATTCAAACTTTGTTTTGCAATTGTTAGCATGATGTGTCATTTTCCATTCTATTTCTTTTACCATATTTATGGTTTTATATTTAATAAGTAATTTTTTTAGGCAATACATAGTTTATTCTTATTTTTTCATCCAGGCTGACAATTTATGCTTTCAAAAATGTATTTAGATTATTTATATTTAATCTGAATATTGATGTGGTTGATTTTCAGTCTGACATTTTGCTATTTTTTTTCCCCCATTTATCCCATTTGTTTTTTTATTTCTTTTTATCTCTTTTTTGTTTCCTTTGGTATTACTTGTTTTTCTATGATTACATTGACTCTTCTTTGGTTTTTCATTAGCTATAACCATTGCTTATTTTATGTTAGTGCCTGCTTTAAAATTATGGCATACATACTTGCATATTTAAATTGTCACAATGTACATTCAAGTGATAATTATACCACTTCACATACAGTATATCAATTTTGTCATAGTTTACTTCAATTGTCCCATCTTGTCTTTTGTCATAATATTGCTGTACACTTTGTGTACTGGAAAGTGTATTGATATTTTACTTAAAGGAGTCATATCACTTTTAAAGATATTTAGACAATGAAAAACAGTTAAAAAATTAACACGTGCTATTACTCTTTCCAGTATCCTTTGTGTAGATTCATAGTTTCATCTAGTATTATTTTTCCATTTTCTGAAGGGATTACTACACTGTTTCTTATAGTACAGATCCAATGCTGATTAACCCTTTTAACATTCTAATGTCTGAATAAATTTTTATTTTGCCTTCATTTTTCAAAGCTGTTTACTCTGGCTGTAGAATTATAGGTTGAAAGGTTTTTTTGTTTTGTTTTGTTTTGATTTTGATTTTCCTTTTGCTATTGTCTGTTTATCTTGTATGGCTTATAATGACTTCTTTCATTCTTATTTTTTATTCTCCACACAAAGTATCTTTTTTACTTGACTGTTGGCAGTGTTTTCCCTTTATTACTGATTTTAAGCACTTTTCTGAGGGATTTTGGTGTGCATTTTTTTCTTACTCCT
Source organism: Aepyceros melampus (assembly GCA_006408695.1). Taxonomy (NCBI): domain Eukaryota; kingdom Metazoa; phylum Chordata; class Mammalia; order Artiodactyla; family Bovidae; genus Aepyceros; species Aepyceros melampus. The sequence goes on from SJXQ01009758.1 coordinate 5,973, forward strand.
CCTTCTCCTACTCTTCTCCTTTCTCCTCCTTTATTGTACTTCTTGAGTCTGTAGGTCAGAGTATTCACATTTCAAAAATTTGCAGCCTTATTTCCTTAAATATTTTTCTCTTCTCTCCTCTCTTTGGGGGATACCAATTGTACATATATTAGGCAGCTTGACTTTTCACCAGTGATCACTTCAGGCATTATTTTCCCCTTCTATTTCATTTTGAGTTTTTCTATTGCTACCTATTTGAGTTTATTGATAAATTGTTCTCCAATGACTCATCTATTATCAATGCCATCCACTGTATTTTTCATCTCTGACATTGCATTTTTAATCTCTAAATGTTTGGTATTGTTCTCTTTAATATCTTTTATGTCTCTACTTATAATGCTGAGTATTTCTGCTAGCTTCATTAATATTAACTCTTATTAGCTGATTTACTAATTCTGTCAACTCCTCCAGTGTTGTTTCTGATTGATTTTTTTTTGCTTGCTTTTCAGCATTCCTGGTAAATTTTTATTGAATACCAAACATTGTGGCTTCGTGTTCTTTTTTTCATTCCTTTAAATATTGTCCTGCTTTAGTTTGGGATGTAGTTAAGTTACTTACTAATAGGCTACTCCTTTCTGGCTTGTTTTAAAACTTTATTAGACCATGTCAGAGCAGTGTTAGTGTAGGACTAAGTTGCTTTTCTACTGATAAAGAACCTTCTGAGCTTTGTGAATGATGGGAGTTTTCATTTAGGCTCTTATGAAGAAAAACTATGCTTGGTTTATGTAAACTCTGGAGATTGGATCCCTTCAACTTGCTGATTGGTACTCTCCAGACTGTGTGACTTCCTCACACTCATTAATTGATGAAATCTAGCTAAAGATTCACTCTGGAGTTTGCACTTCTCTGATGTTTTCTCTCTGGAGAGCTCTAGCTGCCTATTCCTCTCCAGAAACTGGTTTCATCTTCTCTACTCTGGAAAACCACAAGGCTCCATCTGCATCCCCTTTGAACCATGGCCTAGGAACTCTTTCCAGGCAACAAGCTAACAAGCTTACACTGTTTTAGAATGCTTCTCATTCTTTCTCCTGTATCTTTATAGATCCTGCTCCTTCATTGCCTGATGTCCAATGTCGTGAACTGTCATTTTATTTTTTTCTAGTTTTTTAGTTCTTTCCAGTAGGAAGATAAATCTGGTTCTTTTTTTACTCCATTTTGGCTTGAAGCTGAATCAACAATGTATTTGATTTCTGTTTTTTTTTTCATAATTAATAGACTTTTAAAGAGAATTTTTAGGTTTAAAGAAAAATTGAGCAGAAAGTACAGACAGTTCCCATATTCTACTTCTTACCACTGCTCCCTTCCATACAATTTCCCTTATCCTTTTTCTTCTCCTTTTTCTTCTTCTTCTGATCTTCCTCTTCCTCCTCCCCCTCTTTTTTCCTTCTTAGCATGTAAACTTGCTATTCTCGATGAATCAATACTGATACATTTTTATTAACTGAAATCTTTATATTAGGGTTAACATATATTTTGCAGTTTGGTAGGTTTTAAAAATATGCATAATATCAAATATCTACCATTACATTATCATACAGAATATAATATTTTTTCATTGCCCTAATAATCCACTATGCTTTGTCTATATATTTCTCCCTCTCCCACCCCCAACCCCCAGAAACCACTGATCTTTTTACTATCTCCATAGTTTTGCCTTTCGCACAATGTCATATAATTAGAATCAGACAGAATGTGGCCTTTAAGATCAGTCTTAGGATTTAATTTTATTCTCCTGGGGAGGGGCTTTTATGATGAAAAATAACTCTCCACATTCTGTACTTTTTTCTTCTATGCCATGAGGGAATTTGTTTAAATCCTTATTGTTTTCACTAATTTGCAGGAGAGACCCTTTGATCAACTGTATAATATTTATACAACAAAGAATTTGTGATATAAGATGTCAGAATATGGGGTAAGTGTGCACATGGATTAAAGTTGCTGGCATTATAACACCTGGATTCTGGGATGGTTGGGGCTAGATCATAAAATGTAAAGAACTCCCAAAACTAACACAAGGACATGAGAGGTACACCTTTACTGAAATCCAGAAGCTTTCCATTGTGCCTTTCTAGATAGCAATAGTTTATTATTATTGTTCTAGTGTTAGGAGTGCTGAATGGATGAGAAGGAAGGGATATTACAAGTTTTATGCTAAACTGTAGAATCTTTCTAAAATGTCCTTCCAAGAAGTGAGATTATTATCAGTTGGCTTCCACATGATAAACAAAATCTTCCCGATTATTCTGAGCTAAAGTAATCTTTGCCTTCATCATAGGAAAACAGTCACCAAAAGGTAGGCAATGTGTGCTGGGTGTTAAGAATGAAGGTCGGAGTAGGGGGAATGAGAGGTGAGGCCAGAGTGATGACAAATAGTCTGATTTGAAAGACCTTAGATGCAGTCTTGGAGAATTTGGACTATTTTATTAAAATGAGCTATATGGCATTTTAAGCAGAAGAATGACACAGTCATATAGGAGTTTAAGACCAATCAGTCTAGCACAGTGGTTTCCAACCTTTGCTTCATATTAGATTCACCTCAGGAATGTTAAAAAATACAAATATCAGATCACACCTCATACCAATTAAATCAGGTTGTCTAGGGGTCGGGGAGAGGAAGCATCCCTGTTTTATACAGGGAAAAGTAACAGCATAAGCCCCATATAATACTGCCAATACATTGTTGCATGAAGCTTTAACCTGCATCCCAATTCAATTTAAAGAAACATTTACTGCCCGGGCATAAATTAGAGATGCCATGAGCGTGTCTATAAGAAGACCTACTATATAAATTTCCTGTCTGTTAGCAGTGTTCATGTTTTATAAAGAACTTTGAGTAGTGAATAAATAAAAATATTTCTTACATTTAGTCAGCTATCAATAACAGATGGACATTTGTTCCCACTGAAAGGACTGTTAAAGGCTTGTGTTATTATTTTTTAACCTAGATTTTGAAAACATTTCAATCTTTTCAATATGACCCAGGAAAGCTACAGAAGTGTGCAGAAAAGTGGATATTTATGGTTCATATACAGAATCTTGCAATCCATATGTAATTCTTCTACAATCTTCCAACAGTTTCTGTCTGAGGTGCCTACGGTTTTTCTTAGTGGTTATCTGTCTCTGGAATGTTCTGAAACTTGTGCAACAAAATAGGAATTTATCTGATGTATATGAGCTTCCTACACTTCAGAGACCAAGTTTGAAAAATGTACATTGATGCAGGGAACCACTGACTTATTGAGGGTATGTTCTTTCTTCTCAAGTCTTATAAATTGAATCTTCCAGAAGACATACATAGTGCCTAAAAGAGGTGGAAGATTCTCTTGGGTTTACTACTATTTTGCAATCTTAGTGGCAAGTATTGTAGTAGTTACTAAGTGGCTTCCCAGCTTCCCAAGATAGCTTTATCCAACTAAAAGCAATTTTCTTCTTTGTCTTTATTTCTCTTTACCCACATATTATTTACTGTGTAAAATAGGAGAGATTTCTAACAGTGGCATCGATACTATTTTGACTCAACGAGATAAGTCTCCAGATTTGTCTCATTTATTGTGCTTTTTTGTTTGTTGAATTAACCCCCATGGAGAAGAATCATGATATTTTGCAAGAGTTTTTAGCAATAAAATGGGCTTTAATGAAATGCTGGAAATTTTTTGAAAAGCCACATTGCTTTATTTGAAAAGCCCTATGTTGAGCCAGTGGACATTGAATCACTTCATCTATTTATCCATTTGTCAAATATTTTAAAACTGTAAATATTTACTGAACTGCCTGGCTAATTTGCTTGTTGGGACACAGAAAGCTTAACAGAGATGTTAGCGGACCTAGGCAGGTCTGTGGGGGTACCAGGGAATATTGATGTAGCTTCTGGTAATTTGCAGACTGAAAATGCTGGAAGAATTTGTTTGGGATTTCCTCTACCCAGTAGTTCTTTCACATCTTCCTCCCCTCAGCACCACAAGAACAACCACCACCTCTACCATAATCACAGTTTCCCCATGTCTCTGATGTTAACTGACCTATTTATTGAAATGACATTTAAGATCCATATCTGATACTTGGACCCCAACCCCAGGTGTTTTGATCTATGTGGTAGGTCTCAAATAGTCAGTATTTTTCTTTTTCTTTTTTTGTTATTTATTGAGTTTTATTACTGGCCAGGATCTATACTGGTTACATTACAGATAGTTTTCATTTAACGCTGACAACAATCCCGCAAAGCCTATGCTATGATCCCCTATGACAAATGGGAAAAATTAGGTTTAATGACACATAGTCAGTATTTTTCAAAAAGCTTTCCAGGTGATTGGGAGGTAGAGCTAGGGTTGAAAATCACTAGGCTGGTCACAGTGAGTGATCAAGACTTTGGCACAGAACTGGAGATGTTTCCAGAGAAATAGTACATTCTCACTGCATTTGTTGCCCTGTGGTTTGTATAATATCCTGGGTTCAAATGTGAATTATTATCTTTGTACCTTTTCTTTTTGTCCCTTGTCATTCAGTATATTGTCCTTGGCCTCAAACAGTTTCAGTGCAAATTATGTATATGCATTCAATCATGAACAGACCCTAGGTAAATTACCCTGAATCTTCCTTTGCTGCTGCTGCTGCTAAGTCGCTTAAGTCATGTCTGATTCTGTGCGACCCCATGGACTGCAGCCTACCAGGCTCCTCCATCCATGGGATTTTCCAGGCAAAAGTACTGGAGTGGGGTTCCATTGCCTTCTCCCGAATCTTCCTTTACTGATTGGCAAAATAAGGACAATGAAACATGCATCTCAGAGTTCTTGTGCTGTCTGAATAAGTGAGATCAATGTATGAAATCTTTAGCAACATCCATGACAGAAAGTACACTCAATAAATGGTAGCCTCTGCTACAGCTGCAGGTATAACAACGATATTCCCTGCCAAACGTGACTTTGGGTTTCTCCAAGACAAAATTTGGGACAAAAAATTAGACTTTTCAAGTTTGACAAGATGTTCAAGTATTATTGCTATTCAGAAAAACCATTAGAAAGTAAAATGTTCTGTAGGTCAGCAATTTCAAGCTTCATTAAGCTCTGAAAAAGCAGGATTTTAAAGTTGGAGCTCTTTAGAAACAAACAAAAATTCAGTGCGCGGAAGTGCTTTTCCTTGTGTACAAATGGCAGAAACCTGAAATCATCTGCCAACGTGATTGATAGAGAGAGTTCGGATCTCTGAAGTCATCGGAAACAAACAAGGTCAAGTTTCATCTAGTGGGTTGTGCTGGGTCCCATTTACTCGCAAGTGCTCCAGATGAAGATAAATGCTCTGGCTCCCTGGAGGCCTGTATTCTAGAAAGACAGTGCCAGATACTGTGCATAGGGGCAGGGCCAGGCAGTGAACCCAAACAGGTAAACTCTAGAAGCTCTGCCAGCGACTGTTACACGGCCTTCACTGCAAATGTAAGTGAAGGACAAAGTTGTTCAGTGTAGAGATTTATATGTGTCTCCTGTAATTCAAATCCATGGCTGTAATTTATGACTATTTTCATGCTTATCAAATTTGTGCTAGCATCCAGACTTAGAAAGAGGTGAATTTCAGATGATTTTTTCCACTTTACACAAAAGTTCTACCATGCAAAGTAGATTAATGACAGACAATACGGAAGAAGGGAATACATGTTGAAATCAGACTCAACTTTAAATTTCAGCTCTGCATCATCACTTATTATCAAATTACTAAATTTCTCTGTATCTCAGTATTTTTTCCAGTAAGCAAAGGGACCTTTTAATACCTGCTTCAGAAACAAAATTAGTTACTGAGTTACTACTTTCAATGTGCTTAATTCCAAGTTTTGGGTAATTCTCAGTGTAGATTTGTCTTGCTTTCACCTTTCATTCTTTATTTGGTATGTATAAAGGGCAACACCCCTCTCTCCCACCCACCCTGCCCCTCTTTTTATTTCAAGG